>CM060953.1:143448312-143495812 GCA_030765055.1 Mantis religiosa
CAAGGAATTGAGACTCCAGAACATCCTGCTTAATTTGGTGCTAAAGTTGGGTCCAATTTTATAAATGACTTTCCAACGGAATAATTAAAGAGATAAATGCGTCAGTTCTATATAAATCACTCTGTATTATTGCTGTTAGATGCAAGAAACCAAGATTTGCAGTAAAGACATGCAGCAATAAGATATTTATCACAAAATGAGTAAGCAAGCTGCAGATCAGGCATCAGATACGCTAAAAGAAAACAGTGCTCCACCAGGTTCAATTCCTGAAGAAAATAAGTCTAAGAATGCATGGCGAAGTGATACAATGACCTTAGAAGCGGACGATTCATATGTGTAACAAAATCTGATGGAAAGCTGGCATTTATCGTTAAGTTTAAAGATATAGAAAGAAACTATCTGATACCAGTTGAGACGGAAAATAAAAATGGCCTCACAAAGTCACGGAATTTTAAATTCACGGATCCGTTGGTTCAGGACTTCTTGCAACCTCACTCTGCAGTTTTCAGCATAGATGAAAACATGTGTGTAGAAGTTGCGGATAGTTTCCCTGACAGTTTAGAAGCAGATATTGTGGCTTGTAGATTCACAGAACAAAGCGAATGGTTATGATTGATTAGGATGATGTGATTCCTTCTTGAATAGTGGTGAGGACCAATTTTGGTGAGCAGTCTAATGTATGTAAGCCTTAATACTTTAGTAAATTCCAATGAATTATAAGTTCCAATGAATTAAATCCAAATCGATGTTTCCCTTGTGTGGGTAAAACCAAATGTGTTAAACTCGTTAGAGTAAAATTACCATTGGATAGGAATTAGACCGAAACTCAAGGGTTTATGAATAATTATGTAATAATATACCAATTATAATTTGCACTACAAATATGGAGGTAAAGACAGGGAGTGAAGAGAGGTATATTTTTGTAGTATATCAGATATTGGTATTAATTTGAAGGGACTTCTAAAACTCTATAAATTCACATTCATCATCCGGGACTGCACCAGTGGGAAATACCTCATGTACATAATCAAGAGTGAAGATTTACTTGAATAATTTTGGTCGTCTGGCTCAAAAAATTATTCCACTAACGGCACCTGTAAAAGAATTTCGACAGGATAGTACTGTGTGTATAGATTTACACAACTCATACTTATCAAGTGACAAGTTTTGCAGGATTCACACGGCACACAAAGCTTGAATCAGTACTAAGTTCTGCTCAAATGTATCTGCTAATTTATGACATGTAAGTGCTATACCACAATCGGTCCGTACGACACATGCGGCTTAGATCATGTGCCCAATTGGTAATGACAGAAAGCACTGCCATTTGTCAACATTTACTGACGTCCGTTTTACAAACGTGGGTCCATGGGATAGCTCTCCACATTGGCATACGTGTTCCTGATGATGTCTCTGGGAGGTCGCGACGGTTCAAGTTTGCTGTATTCTCTCATCACATGATTGGCCGCTGCTCGCAGACTTCTTCCACCAGCCACACCATAGGTCATGGGGCCGTTGGCTGCAGGTAACGTACCGTTTGCAATCGGAATGCTGTTTTGTGATTCAGCTCGGTATGTCGCAGCAATTGCGGCTTGTCTGTAATCATAAAGTTGATATAATAACTAACACATATCATTCTTTGTGGCCTGGGCCCTCAATTTGACTCCCGATAAGAGCCTTCTCTGTTTGAACTGTACTCTCTCACCACGTAATACGAAAGTTAAAAGTGGTATTCGAAGTTTTCTGATGTGTAATATGCACATAATTACTACATAAGTCATAAGTATTTGTTACAAACTGCAAATATCTTTTCAAGAAAATCGATGAAATCTTCACAGAATTCAGGAGACTAGATTCGAAAATTCTCCTTTGGCTTCAGCCACTGTTTTTTCGTAGTCATTGTTACTGCCGCTGGGTGTCGTATTATTTCTGTATTTAGTACCTCTCAATGTGATCTCTCAATCTCCTAACTTTCAAAATGAAGCAAACTTAAAGACAGAATCAACTGATGCTATTTCAAAATTCATTACACTATTTCCATTTTTTTTAATAAATATTTTCTCCCAAACCATTAATTTTATTAGACTATAAATTGCTTTAATGGTTTAACTTCTGGATTTATTTCATAGCTAAAAGACAAAAATGACCTACCATGGCCGATTTATCCACCTGTTTGTATCTCATACTTTGAAGATGTCCTTTCGATACGGTTTTTAAATTACGTTTGTTCCTTCCAAAGTAAACCTGGTCGCAATCTAAATAATTAACTTTATAAATGCCAGATTTTTTATGATGTATTTCTTTTAAGAATGTAGTAAATTTTTGATACTAAATGTATTTTAAGGAACCATTATTATTTCGTTAAAAGCAATTTTAAATCGTTTATTAGGCCAAGGATTGTGCGTACTTGTTAAAACTTATAATAATCTTTTATTTTTTCAGGAACAACATTTACATTTTTTATATTTTAATTTTTAATATTTTTATGCATAAAATCTGTATTAAAACTATTAATTATATCAGTATTAAGAATGTGTGTAAGTTCCCTCTCAAATTCCTCTTTATTTAGAGATATATTTATTAACCTATAAACCAAATAATAAAAAACAGCAAATTGATGTGAAAATATAATACGACACCTAGCAGCATTAACGATGTCAACGAAGAAACAGTGACTGAAGATGCAAAAGAAAGTTTTGGAGACTTGTCTCTTGAATTCTGTAAAATTTTCGTCAATTCTCTTAAACAGATAAGTGAAGTTTGAGTCAAATAATGTTTTATATAGTATAGTAGGCTCACTGTTGTTAGCTCCTGTTTTTACGTATTCACATCATTATTTCTACCCATCTAGTTTATTTTTACATAGCTTTTACAAACTAAGAAAAACTAATTTTGCTATATACTTAATATTACTCTAAATAAACATTTATATGAATTGTTTCAATATATATGTATATATATGTATATATATTGCATTGAAAGTGCAAGGTGGACAGGTGCTGTGGTATTTATCTATAGGGTTAATGTGTTTGTAGTTGCAGGTGTAAACGTTGCTGAATTACACTTTTGGTGTTAGAACTATATAAATTCGGGTGCCCTTTACAAACAATAAGTACAGCCAAAGCAGAAGATATTCTCACCTGCTGATGGTGTTGATGACACCATTGGGGCCGCCCTCATTTTCCAAATCGTGTAGCAGAGCAGCAGGATGAGGCTGGGCTGCTGGTCTAGGGTACAGCTGCTGAGGTACGATCATGCCGCCTATTCTGTTGAGATGTTCCACCTGTTGGAGTCGACTTTGTTGAAGTTCTCCTGGAAGGAGATCAATATGAATTTTCAAAGGAGGAAAAGAAACACAAACGACACATGAAAAAGAACTGAAAAATCGTTGAAGGTAACGAGGACCATGGGTTAAGAAGAAATAACTATGAAAATGCCCACAACGCTCAAGTAAATATTGGATGTCCAATCAACATGGAGTTTCAACGAAATTATTGGACTTCAGGATACAAGGCTGGGAAGACTTCAGTTGCAGGCGCCCAATATTGGAAATAGGTCAGCAGCCTTCAGTCGGTATAATTTATTATTCAGATTAAAATTGTAAATTAGTTATCTGTTAGAAAATGTACATAGTAATAAGGCTGCTGTTAGGTTAGATTTAGTTGGAAGGCTACTGGAGACAGTGGTCATTAGTCCAGTTAATGTAGGCATAAATTCTGTCTGCAAAAAGAAATTTTTTATTAATTAAATGTATATGATTTGTAATTAAAGGGCACGTTGAGTCCAGCTTTAGGCTGCAGACACCGGAACCTAAGCTCGCAGATCAAAATAATTAAATAACTAGCTCGAGACGTCGTCGGAGGGCTTCCACACCGTCGTCCAGACGACCACGTCCCAGTTGTAGCTTGGAACCGTCGAGAAGGATGACCGAGGGCTGCTGTTTGAACTGCGAACACGTATATACCTGGTGAAGTTTACCCTCCTATAGGAAATTTTATAATTACTCCGATATCGCAAATAAGGTGTTGACAATATAAAGCAAAACCAGCTCCTATCACTTGGAGAAACCATTCTGAAATGTCTGATTGGCTATGGTTACATAAGAATCCGTTTGAAAGCAAATTAGCAACATACTCTATTTACATCAATCAGTTAAAGATGCGATGTCACTTTAATTATAAAATGGACTACATATGCTTCTTCGTTCAACGTGTGAGTTTCTGTCCTACTTTTCCCTGCACTTGAAAATCACCCTAAGGATAGATTAGCTGACTATTTAATAAAATATATAAATGCAATTATAGAAAATTTAGAATTAATGAAACAGTGCAGATTTTACCGCAACAAGTAAACAAGTAAATTTTTGACATCATGACTACACCTATCACAGCAATTCATGCTGTGACAAATAGTTAACTAATTTACCCTTATTAACTATCATCAATAGTACAAAATGTAGTAAACAGCTTTTTAAACATTATTCATAATACCTATATTTTAATAAAAAAGAAGAAGCTGAGAATGATCGTGAAACTTAGAACGAATCAACAACAACAGTGATGATGATGATGATGATGATGATGATGATGATGATGATGATGATGATGATGATGATGATGATGATGATGATGATGATGATGATGATGATGATGGTGATGAGAACAATAAGATATTTGTGTTTAAAATTCTCATTATTATTGAAGTTCTACTGTAAATAGCTGTTGTACTGTAAGACAATAAAATAAACGTTAGTCAATGGATTGCTCTGAAAAATAAAAGCTTATTGGCATTATATTACTTTGATTTTATTTTCAGCTACAAAAATCAGGTAGTGAATGTTCCAATATTGAAGCTGAACTTCGTTGGAGAGTACAATCATGTTCCGTCACTTGCAGGTATAAGATCAATGTTAATGGCATTTGGAATAGTTTGCTGCTGCTTTTGGAATATATGAATGCCATACCCAGTCATAAAAACATTGAAACGTGCAATAGGATAAACTCCAACAGCAATACGAACCTTCTAAAGGGCCCATGAGAATATTTTACAAGAGATAGGTTAGAATACCACCAACAAAACCATGGCATATTTCATGCCATTTCATTTGTGTCTGATATAAGCTGTAATTTCTTTCAGTATTTTATGTTGCTGTCACTTTAAATGAAATAGTGTATTTTAATTTTGTAAATTGCTAAGCTGTAACCTGTCAGTTTATGCAGAAGGTCTGAAGAAATTACTTCAAGAACCAAATTGTTTAGGAGTACTTGACCTTAACGCAATGATGAAGTGATGTTGAAATCAGCCCACCAGCCTAGGGTTACGCCGCTATTGTACATCACTTTCTGCCATTCTCTTATCAATTCATTAAATTATTATTGGACATATCTGTTGCTTAGGAATATGTTTAGGATATTTCAACACGTTTTCCGTTTATTCTTAATAGGATATTCATATTCACAGAGCCAAATTTGGACTGAAGTATTCCTTCAAATTGCCACAGTATTGGAGGAGCTATTTATTATCAGTACCTAGGACTATGCAGCATGTTCACCAATGTACCTTTCTATAAATTTCTCCGGGAGCCAGCAATACTACAGAAGTGGAAATATATTTGTAAATTTTCAGTGAAAGTTGTTCTTCCTTTCATGTGTGCGAGTATCATTTTTTGGGAGAAGACTTTACAAAAGATTCGAGACGTCTGTTAAAGCATGGAGTGGTATCAAAACATTTGGAAGTGGTCCCATGCAGTGCTAAGTTTCAACATGGAGGTGATAACGTCTCTAAATAAATCAGCTCAAGTGCTTCCAAAAATACCGACAATTGTGAAGGTGGTGTGTAGTTGAGCCTTTTCTTAACAGTGTACCGTGATTTCTAGATTATCTTTGTCTCCGAAAAGGTGCCATATGTATAAAACGCACAGAATCACGGTTACAAGATTGACTAAATTTAAAAAAATCACTGGCTAAAGAAAGCGATAACGTTAAGAATCTGAAAAAAGTGCCAGAGAGCATAAGACTATGTGCAAAACATGGAATACACACATTTACATATAATTAAGACATGTGTCCCTTTTTAATGTATAAATACATTAAAGATAACAAAATTAAACTTTTGAAAAAAGGACAGCTTCCACAGCCCATGAAAAAAGAATGAAAATATTGATATCAGTATAATTTCAGTCCTTTGTGGTAAATGTTTTTAGTGACCAACTAAGTGGTAGCTTTTTTGGTATTGTTATGCAGCTTTTTAAATTTTACAGATTTATTTAGACAGTTATAGAAGGAGTAATTTGCCTAATTAAAGTTCTTTCTTCATATGCTACATTTAACTTTTATTTTTAATGTAAAATATTTACAGTTTCTGGATGACAATTAGTTAATATTATTAATCTTTTTCCTAAAATAAGTCATTCCTCTCAAACTGCTTATTGACATGGTACAGTGTAATACTGTGATTACATTGATTTAATTGTTTTTTGTACTTTTATATGTGTATTTCATTACTCGTTTGAGGTTCTTTCTCAAAGGGTTTTCTTTAACCTTAGGCAACTCCTGGGACAGCTAATCTCATTAAGATTGAAACTATTATGGCTAATACACAGCTTATGTTATGCTAAACTTTCCATGTACCTAATACAAAGAATTATGTTATTCATCACTTTAAACCCTTCAGCAATACCTGCAGTGTTATTACAGAACGTTACGTTAAAGCTTATTTGCAAAATATTCAAGTTTATCATTTCTGTCATTTATACAACTTTGTGCAACAGCTGCAGTTTTATGTTAAAGTTTCTTTGTTTTAAATGAAAAAGATTACTGTGTTATGTATATGATTTACAAATATGTGTAATATTACACAGAACGTTTTGCTAAAGTTTCTTGGTAATTAAATGAATTAGCCATGTTGCATCACTTTTAAATATTTTGAGTTGTAGCTAGTGTTGTTCTATGGAATCTTTGTAATTTATTTAGTTGAATTACTCATGTTACTTAAGTAAATCTCAAATTAATTTGTTATACTAATGAGACAGAATAATAAACAAAGGAAGAGGTAACTGTCAAAAAAGGTTGTTATTCTAATTTTCCTGTCAAACCCCACATCCTATTGTTATTCCTTGAAAGTTAATACAAAATTTTGAGGTACTTAAAGTGGAAAATAACACAGGTGCCATGCAGAAAATTCACTTAAAGATTCAGCTGATTATGTTCCGATACTTTATTGCTACATATTATATAAGATAATTATGTGAGCTTTTAGAAAGTTCAACATCTTCGAAACTGCTGTCACAACTCTGAAAGCTCACGTAATTATCTTTGTGCGTTATCTGTAGCAATTCGGTATTGAGACATATAACCAGCCAACAGCTAAGCAAGTATGAAAAATACAGCTATAGTATTCCGGCAACGTAACATTTTTGAGTGAGCGATTTTTCATAATTTAGTGTGCCACCCGAAAATAGGGGCGCTGCGATCACTTCCTGTTGCTAGCGATTAACATGGGAGGTTCACTTCTAATAAGTATATATATATATATTTTACGTCCGCCCCAACGTTTTGCTATATCGGACGGTGAATGAATTGGATGAAATGATGCTCAAATGAGTCCAGGGACCATTGACCTTATGGTTACCCGACATTCGTCTTGAAGGATAAGGGAAAAACCCGGAGAAAACCTTATCTAGCTAACTCACCCTGACCGAGATTCGAAATCGGGACCTCTTGAACGTGAGGCAGATATGCTACCATCTACGCTACCGAGGCGGGACCTAATAAGAATATGTTCCGTGGTGTGCAGAGAACCCAAAATAATCAGAAAGCTTGGCATCACTCTGCGATGACTATCTTGAAAGTAAGACATGCTTTTGTGTCGGTCTGTGATCATGCAGAAAACGTTTAACTGTGAATGCACCTGTGTAGCACTAGTGGTGTGTGGCAAAGATATAAATGTCATCGGTGCAACAACAATTGTTTGTAAAAGAACAGCATCTATATTATTTAATATTATAGCAGAGATTGCTAATTGTTTTCTGGGATAAATCCCACAATATTTCATGTAGAAGAATTGTTGTTTATTTTCCAATAATTGCAGTATCAAATTCCTTTGCCCAGCGACTGTGACCAAAGGTAAGACTCATTGCACCAGAGCTGCCGTAGATAACTACAAGATTTCTACTAGATCGTCACCAAAGATGAGAAACTAATCCGCAACTCTCACCTCAGCTTTTGCGAGAAATGTTCTATTGGAAGCTTAAGACGTTGTACGAAATATTTCGTACTTAGTTATATCTTCTCCCCTCCAGAGAGAAAGTAACTAAATTCCTATAAGAGAGAAGGAAAATATTGCAGAGTAGTCAGTGTCTAGCTTATTAAGCCAGATTTCCCGGGTTCGATTCCCGACAGGGGTGAGGAGTTTTACTTTCACCAGAATAATTCATTATCCCGCATAGAGTCTGGGAATATGTATGTAAATGTGCATGTGTTTGAAGATTGAAATTACTAAAGTCTAACGTTAATAATAATGTGCAGTCATCGGGCTGTTTCACATATGAGAACCCAGTAACACCATGCAGGTTACTAAAGGAGGCTGCACAAATAAAACAATAGAGAAAGAGATTATTAAATATTGGAATTGAATTGGTTAAGTTTAACAATTAATTTAATTTAAAATAATAACATTGATGTGCAAACCTCTAAATTAGTAATTTGAAAGAGAATATGTGTTGTTTTTTTATTTACATATAGAAGTGTTTATCTATAAGGAATTGCAAACATTTTGGCTATTATAACATAACATTTCTTTGGATTGATAGAATTCAAACTGAAGAATTCAATGCCACGGACGAGATTTGAACCACGGATTTGGTGATTCAAATCCCGACCATGAAATTGAAATTTTGAGTTTGAATCTATCTAAAACCTTAGCCTATACACGGCTAGTGTGAAGGAACGATTAATTTCCATCAATTAACTTAAATAATAAGAGTTTAATGATGAAGGCTGAGATTCAAGTACTTACAAAAGTAAGTCGCCACAAATGGGTATCTCAAATACGAGAGCCTCTAGAGGTTTACCGGGAAAATATCAGACAATTGGAGAATTTAATTTTATGACGGCATGGTAGCTCTATGCGTAATAGTGAATGAACGGAAACCAGAAGTTCCGTGGTTCAAAACCCTGCCGTGGCATTGATTTTTCAATTTGTCTCTATCTATCCAAAACCTCAGCCTATACATAGCTAGTATGAAGGAACGATTAATTTCCATCAACTAACTTAAATAACATTTCTTTGTTTCCTTTCCTTGCTTTATAACATGGAATGCAGCTTTGCTAATGAGCGAAATGACTTCCGCAATTTGTAGTTCTTTCGTTGTTATTATTCAGTTAGAATTGAAAGGTATTGATTTGGGATTACAGCTCCTTTTTGTAACATCTGTAGGAAACATGATTTAATTAATTTGAGTCAATTGAAAAATTCAATGCCACGGCCGGGTTTTGAACGACGGATCTCCTGGCTTCTGCCTAGTCGCATTAATCTCTTGGTCTACCATGGCCAATATGCTTCATTTCTTCTCATATTTAAACTGTCCAATGGTGACTTTACCTTATTCTCGAACTCGTAGACCTGGTTCATATCCCTGGAAAATCCATCCATGAGAATACCTTGAGTACTCATATTGGTTGTCATCTGTGACTCCACCAATTGCAGCACCACGGTCTGTCACACAATATGTACATTGTCCTTAGTACCTTACAAAATGCATAAAAACAGGTACTTTTATTAACAAATGAATTAGTAGAGCTCAAGATCGATAGGCTAACAGAGTAGCACTTGGGTTATGTTTGCCTATTAGTGGTTGATTTTCGTGTCGTATTTAAAAACAACTCTTATGTTGTCATTCAAAATAAAGAATGCTATTGAGGTTATATCTAGAAAATTAAAAATGTGCATTTCACCTGATGTAAATTACTTTTGAATTAATTTTTTAATTTTAATGTTTATTCTATCAATTTGTTATTGTTTGCTCATAGCCTTGATAAATTTTAACATTAATTCTTTTCTAATACAAAATAAACTAAAATAATTTACATAAAACACTTCCTATGCAATTCACTCTTACACAAAACACAACTTAATCGCACGCGCGTTACTTATAGAAGAAAATTTATTGATTTTCCGTCATCCTGGATACCGTTAGTTCCCTCACACTTTTAATTTCGTAATTAATTTCGTTTGTCTTCAGTCACTGATTTTCACATCCACAATACAAATATTAAAACACTTTTTAACATATTAAAATTCTTAACATAACCTTAAAGTAACACAAATACTATTAGGAAACATATAACCCATAATTATCCTTGGCGTCAAATAAAAACAAGAGTTTCAAAAATGTATTACTGGATAGTTTTTGATGGGTGGATATTTTTAAATGTTCGCGTAGCTTTCCTGGAAGACCCTGATTTTAAATACCAAGCTTCTTATTTAACTGACTTTTGATTTTTCAGTTATGTTGGTCAAGGTTACACTGTTATTCAAGTGGTTAATGTGCATGAGGCATTTCACACTGGTGCAGTCCCGAATGATGAAAGTGAATTTATAGAGTTTCGCTATTCACTTCAAGTTAATACCAAAATCTGACATACTACAAAAATATGGCTTTTTCCATTTACTATCTTTGCCTCCATATTTGTTGTGCAAATTATAATTTCTACATTATTGCATAATCACTCATAAAACCCCCAGTTTTCGGTCTAATTCGTGTTAAAATGGTAATTTTGTTCTAGCGATTTGAACATATTTTGTTGTACCTACTCAAGAAGCTAAAACAGTGAAAACATTGATTTTGTTTTAGTTGATTTCAATTTACTGAAGTACTAAATCTTACATACATTAGACTACTCACCAAAATTGGTCCTCAACACTATTCCAGATGGAAACAGTTCTTCCTAATCAATCACGACTATACGCTTTGTTTCTGCAAATCTACAAACCACAGTATTTACATCTTAACTGTTCAGGAAATTGCCCGCAACTTCTACAGTCATGTCTTCATCTATGTTAAAAACTAGAGAAGGAGGTTGAGAGATTTCTAGAACGAAGGATGCGTGATTTTAAAATTCGATGACCTTCTGCGGCCATTTTGTACTCTCGATCTCATCTGGTATCAAATATTTTCTTTCTATACCTTTAAACATAACGACAAATGCCAGTTTCCCATCAGCTTTTGTTACCCATATGAACCGTTCGGGTTTTCGTATCACTGCACCACTTCACGATGTATTCGTAGACTTATTTTCCTCCGGAATAGAACCTGGTGAAACACTATTTTCTTTCAGCACCTCAGATGCCTGATTTGTAGCTTTCTCACTCATTTTATGATAAATATCTTCTTCGTGTGTGTCTTAACTGCAAATCTTGGTTTCCTGCATCTAACTACAATTGTTGACAAATGCAAATCGCTAGACTAATAACCCTTTAGAGCAGTTAGTAAAATATTCTGTAATTTATAGTACTTCCTTTGTTTTGTCGATTAATGAAAAAATATATGTGCTTCGTCGTAACAAGGTATAAAGGGTCTTCCTTAAATGTAGTTTTAATCATTCTCCTAACAGCAATATAGGTGACACATTTATTCCTTTAATTACTCCGTTGGAAACTCATTCATAAATTTCGAGCCAACTTTAGCTACAAATAAGCAGAATGTTCTGTAGTTTCGATTCCTTGCCACTAGATGCGCAGATGTTTATGTATATAACAGAAATTCTATCAGCTACATTAATCTTCCGTGACTATTCCATTCCGAAGTGCCACAGACGATAGAATATAGGATATTTTAATATTACTACATGCACATCAAGGGCAAAATTACGTTGTAACTAGATCTTCTCAAGTTTCGTGAAAGAAAGAACAAACTGATGTCAGGTACTAAGATATTCACATCGGTTTTTGGATAACCTACGTTGCCATCTTGCACGTGAATGATCTCCGTAACTGTAGCCCTTCAATGTGCATTTATACTTAAGGATACACTCATTCTTCTTAAGAAAATGTACATATATGGTTGTGTAAAGGATTATTAGCAAGTATATGAATTTCCAAGCTTTAAATCCAGATGATAGGAAACGTTAGTGGGCCTACATTGTCACGTAACAAACCATCTCTAGTGTTTTGGAGTGTGCTACCGTCACTGACTACGGGTTTTTGTTGTGTACTAATGCCGTTATGGGGATTTGATATAAACTGTGTTGTGTGTTTTATGAGTAATTGTTTAACTACATTTCTCTAAAATAATTATTCCAATTTAATTTTTATTACCAAATAAAGCACTGTACAAGGGCAGTTCAATAAAAATGATCACAAACCTTTTTTGACAAAGTACCTTTACTCATCCTCATAATTTTGATGGTCCTTCTCAAAATAGTCTCCCCTGAATGCTATGCACTTGTCCCAGCGTTTCTGCCAGTCTTCAAAGACATGCTGGGAAACATTTTTGAGAGATCCTTCAAAATCACCTCCACAGCCTTCACCACTGCTTCTGATGATGGATAATGCCTCCCACGAAGGCGTTTCTCAAGTAAGGGAACAGAAAAAGAGTCACACGGGGCTGAATCTGTATTATAGGGAAGGTGAGGGACGCACTTCACGTTAATTTAACAAGATATTCTGCAACAACATTTTCAATATACGGCCGCGCGTTAATCGTGGTGCAGCATCCAGCCAGCTTCATGGAAATGTGGTCTTTCGCTCCTGATATGGACTTGCAATGTTTTCAGGACATCCCTGTAGTATTGTTCAGTTACTGATGTGTGTGCCGGTACAACATGCTGATAAACCATAAAGACCATAGCTTTCCCTGCAGAAGCAACCACTATTGCTTTTTTTTTGGGGGGGGGGGGTTGGTGATGAAGCAGATTTCCACACTGAGCTTTGCTGTTTGCTCTCAGGATCAAAATGATGTAGCCAAGTTTCATCAGCAGTGATTACGTTTGAAAGAAACTCCGGATCTTCCTCTAACAGCAAAATTCACTGCATGTTACCTCCATTGCAGCAGTAGGTGATACTGAACATATACGAACTTGCCTGGTTCTCACAGGCGACCAAGACTACCAAGACTGAAACTACTACGGCGCATTTGTTTCACTTTAAGCTAACAGAATATAATAAGTCTGAATTTTAGTGCAAAAGATAATGATCGTAAAAAATAATGATCATTCTTTATTGAACAGCCCTCGTATCTCATAGGAGATTTAAATACATTACAAAATTATCATCCCACCGAGCGCTTTTCTTTCTACTTTACTGAATACTAAACAAGTATTTAAATCTCCTATATCATTAGGTATCACCACTCAAAAAATTACAAATTTAATGATTTAAGCCATCTGGTAACTTCAATGTTATATTATTTGTTTTATTGGAGTAGGAACTGTCAGTCCTAGCTACCAAATTGCTGGTTTTAGCATTTATAAACAGTGTAAATAATTATATATAAATAATTTCATATCTTATTTTCACTCTGGATGTACTGATCTTATACGAATTTCATTCTCCATACAGCAGAGTTGCAATTGTATGTAGCACAAATGTTGCATAAAGACTAAAAAGTGGCACTATCTTGAAATAAATTTAATAAATAAAAAAGAAGCACTGTTCAAGTTTCAGAACGCTTACTCACATTAAAAACTCAAGAAGGGAGTTAAAAAACAAAACATTTGCATTCGTATGTTGCGTTTCACATCTAAGCTCGAGTTGCCGCTTGGCTTTGAAGCAATTGCCAAACAGCAGCTAGCTCCTTTTCATGCTGATTTTGGTCGTCAATGAACAATAAACCAGTCAAAATTTCCAGACCGTAGAGAGGAAAGGGAAATCCACATGAATAGAGTAAAATTTGCACCATCTTTCTGGAATATCCGGGTTGGAAGTTGGCAAATAACGACCGAATCACAGGGACAGTCAGAGTACTGCATTAGGATATGGATACTCTACTAACTGCCTTAAATGTCTCAGTATAAAGGAATGCAGCATATACTAGTTAAATTATTAATCAGAAAGTTCTGAGTATTAATGTAATTGTTTTTATATAGTGGCCCATTCCGAACAAATTTTTACGAACAGAAGCTCTTTTTATAAATTATTTGTACAAAACAGCTGAAATAATTTTGATTAAGTTGTACGTTGTGATACTGTCGTGATTAATGCGTACCAATACGTTGAATTTCTTATAAGTCTACATTGAACTTCTCCTCACTCTTAATAAACATTTTGAAATAAAACGTTAGACTATGAATGAGCAGAACTCAATTATGTGAAATCTGTGTAGGCCACCTCTTTTTTCTTTTATCGAGTTTTCTCTTTCTAAATTCCTCATGGGGTACCGATGTCTAAATGACTTGGAAAGAAAGTTCTGTGAGTTTTAAAGTTATTTAGCTCAGATCTTGTACACATGTTTATAGTACAAATGTATACTTTATAAAAATGTAACACAAAATATTGATGGAACTTTGAATACTCCTTTCCACAAAGTTTCAGGTAGAACAATAACTTGTTTTTCTTTATTCTAAACTAGTTATTGGATTTAAATCATAAATGTACCAATTTGGATATTAATTTTTCTTGCTTTTAAGAATGCTTAAATGAAAAAGCTTCTCTAGTCTTTTATAATTAATTAAAATTACTTTTATTCAAACAAATAGCATCACAGATACAGATAGCGCAATACAACCAACGACTGTGTGAAAATCAAGGTTAATTTACATTCATTATGAATATCAATTTATGTATTGAAAAATGAATGCGGTTGGAACGAAAACTTTAAATGTTTACTAGCTTACAATTTCAATATGTTAAATATTTATAAACATAGGCAGTGGGATAGAATTATTAGGCGTATTGCACATTGATTCACACTTTTCTTCTATCATTCCTGAATGTGTTATTTAGGTGTCTGGTATATCACTAGAAGTGTGATTTCTGCACACCACAGCCCGTTCTGTACACACACATGCATGTAACTGTCGTTACTTGAATGGCATCATGAAGTATGATCATCAAGGGCGATACTGCTCGATGGAATTTCTTTGGACGGAGGGAGTAAAAATTGCTGATCTTTACGAGGATTGGTGACAATAAATGGAAAGAATGTACCGTATACAACTGGATGGATGACTGGAAAAGAGGTCAAATGTCAGTTCTTGAGGGAAAGTCACAGCAAAAGCAACAACCAGCATTACAAGAGTATAAAAATACATTCAAGAGAATAGTAAGATCCCTTTCAGGAACTGTAGAGGCCAAAAGACTTGCCAGGATCACTCTGCATTCCTTACATCTCGAACACACTAAGTTGGGAAGGGCACGGAATTTTTCATTTATGAACTGGAACCAGGGACCATGCAATTCAAGAGAAAAAGGCAAAAAAATTGCGCGCCAGGAATTGACTTGAAGTGTTTGTCTCTATGAAAGTCGGAAAACCAAGGATGCCATCGCTTTAATGGCTTTCCAGTGCATTCTCTTGAATTTGCTTCTTCTTGTATTACCACCTATTTGGGGTTATGAAGAATCCTCTGCGCGGATACCGTTTAGCAGGGTTTTAGTAACTGCTAGAAGCTATCCTACAGTGGATGTGACAGACTCCAAAAAGCGTGTCGTGGTAGACCTTAAGTAGTTACCACATCGGTGGCACAAGTTTGTGGAGGTTAAAGAAAACTTGGTGGAGAAATTGAGACATAATGGTTCGTAATGTGTATAAATCAGCATGAAACCTCTCGTATCTTTATTTCAAAATAAAGGACATATTAGTCTTTTATCTTGAAATAAAGAACTAAATAATTCGAAATCTCTGTCCTTAAGGCTCTCAAGCAAATGCACTACTCAAAGTCCATGAGGTTTTATTGTATGGTTGAAAACGTAATCTTACTTTTATACTTCCCAATTATTACAATTTCTTTAGTTTTGTTGAGATATCTTCCTTAGCGTTTAAGTTATTACGTTTAAAATAAATATTAATGTCCCACGTTCAAATATAATCTCTATGTACTAAATATAAAAAGGAAACAAGCAAAACTAACTTCAAGGATTTACCATGTTGCACTTTACACTCTGCTCAATTTACTTTTAGTTTTGAGAAATAAATATCTCAAAATACATTACAACAGAGAAAATGCATATGATAAATTTCAGAACGAACATGAAAGACTTAGAAGAATTAAAATTTATGTAGAGGATTGATTGTCAATGAGCGGAAGAGCTCAGGAAAGGAAATCCTAAACATGAAAGTCAGACTCAGAATAATATGCCATGAATCTTATTCTCGCGGTATAATCAGAACTTCTAGATTCCGAAATTTTTCATCAAATTTCATGGATAGCCTATTTCCGTCACCATTCATTTTTTCTGTAACAAAAATAGCTCACTGTAGTACACTGACATTGCAGTGCATGCCTTAAATGTATTGGAAAGCAGGTGCGAATGCAAATCTACGACATATCCGTTGCTTCCTCGGTTTGTTAACCTTATAATTTGTTTAATTTACCCTATATATATGCAATACCTTACGAAAATAATGCTATTTCTTGCAAACATTTTTAGTTAATAGCCAGGAAATTGATTTTACTTCCCACATATAAAGCATGAAGCAAAACTAAATGTTATAAATAAAATTTATAAGATAAAATAGATGCATTAAATTTCTGAACTTAGATCGTGGCTTTGAAAGTGATTTAATTAAATAATTTAATGAAATGTACATACACAGGCAGTCCTTATACTACAAATATACCACTGTATTAAAAATAGCATTTTATATCTTATAACGCTTTTATTGGTTAAAACAGCTTAAAATCCTTTATTTCGATACTTTTATTAACTTTTGAGTGTTCTCAGATAACGTTTTCTTTAGACAAAAACATACAACCATCTAATGACTTATTCGTATGCCACTCTTTCGTATGCCATAATTGTACAAATGTCAGCAAAATCTAACAACCAGGTATAGAAATTCTCAAGCTATTGGTACAGGCTAGTTACACTCAAATCACCATAACTGCATAAGTACACAACAAAAACATGTAGTCAGTGGCGGTAGCACACTCAAAAACACCAGAGATGGCTTTTACATGACAATTGTAAAAAAAGTAACAACAGATGGTTCTCTGTTTCATTACACTTGTGAAGGTCTAGTTACAACGTAAGTGTGCACTTGATGAGCATGTAATAACACTAACACGTCGTATATTCTATTCTCCGTGGCACTTCGGAAAGGGATAGTCACGGACGATGAATGTAGTTGATAGAATCTGTATTAGTTACATAAACATCTGCGAATCTAGTGACAAGGAATCGAAACTCCAGAACACGTGCTTAATTTGGTGCTAAAGTTGAGCCCAATTTTATGAATGAGCTTCCAGCGAAACAATTAAAGGTATATATATATATATATATATATATATATATATATATATATATATATATATATATGTCAGTTCTATATAAATCACCCTATATTAGTGCTGTTAGATGCAGGAAACCAAGATTTGCAGTAAAGATATGCAGCAATAAGCTATTTAGCAGAAAATGTGTTAGCTAGCTACATATAAAGGGTCTGAGATGCAGAAAGAAGAGAGTGCTCTATCAGGTCCTAATCCGGTGAAAAATATGTATTAGTATGCATCGTGAAGTAGTACAGTGACAGTAGAACCCAAACGATTCGTATGAGTAACAAAAGCTAATGGGAAACTTGCATTTGTCGTTAAGTTGAAATATATAGAAAGAAACATTTTGATACCACTTGAGATTGAAAAAAAAATGGCTGCAGCAGGTCATGGAATTTTAAATTCACGTATCCGTTGGTTCAGGACTTCCTGCAACCTCATTCTCTAGTTTTCAACACAGATGAAAGCATGACTGTACAATTTACCAACAATTTCCTCAACAGTCAAGAAGCAGATATTGTGGCTTGTAGATTTGCGGAGACAAAGCGAATAGTTATGATTGATTAAGACAAAGTGCTTACATCTTGAATAATGATGACAAACAATTTTGCTGTGTAATCTAATGTATGTAAGCCTTAGTACTTCTGTAAATTGTAATGAACTGAAAATAAATCGATCTTTTCACTGTTTTAGCTGCTTGTGTACGTACATAAAATTTGTCAAAATCATTGCAGCAAAATTACCATTTTAACAGGAATTAGACCGACACTCAAGGGTTAATGAATAGTTACCTAATAGTATAATATTTTATTTGCTCGAAAATAATGAGGTAAAGACATTGAGTGAAGAAAGCCATAATTTTGTAGTACATCAGAATTTGGTATTAATATGAAGTGACTTCGGAAACTCTATAGATTCACATTCATCATCCGGGACTGCACCAGTGGAAAATACCGCATGTCCATTAATCAAAAGTGAAGATTCACCTGAATAATTCTGATTGTCTGGCTCAAAAGCCATTCCACTGACGGCACTTCTGAAAGAATTTTGGTAGGAAAGTTCTGCTAATATAGATTTACACAACTCATAATTATTGAATGAAGTACCAATTATTGCTGGATTCACACGACACACAAAGCTTGGATCAGTACTAAGTGCCGCTGAAATGTATCTGAGAATTTATGGAATATAAATCCTAAACCACAATCAGTCCATAGGACAAATGCAACTTA
This sequence comes from Mantis religiosa, assembly GCA_030765055.1. NCBI lineage: Eukaryota > Metazoa > Arthropoda > Insecta > Mantodea > Mantidae > Mantis > Mantis religiosa. The sequence continues at coordinate 143,466,971 of CM060953.1, forward strand.
GTTCAATTGCCAAATTGGATATGGCAGGATATACACTCATTTGTCAACATTTACTGACGTCCGTTTCACAAACGTGGGTCCATGGGATAGCTCCCCACATTGGCATACATGTTCCTGATGGTGTCTCTGGAAGGTCGCGACAGTTCAAGGTTGGGGTATTCTTTCAACACATGATTGGCCGCTGCTAGCACTCTTCTTCCACCAGCCACACCACCGGTCATGGAGCCGTTTGTTTCAGGTAACGTACCGTTTGCACAAGGAATGCTGTTTTGTGATTCAGCTTGGTGTACCGCAGCAGCTGCGACTTGTCTGTAAACATTAAGTTGATGTTATCATTAAAACATGTCATTCTTTGTCGCCTGGGACCTCAATTTGACTCCCGGCAGGAGCAAATTACCTGTTTGGAGTCTTCTTATTCACCATGTAATACGTTAAACTAAAAGTAGTTCTCGATGTTTTAAGATGTGTAACATGTACATCATTACTACATAAAATATAAGTTTTTGTTACAAACTTCAATTATCTGTTTAAGAAAATTGATGAAATCTTCACAGAATTCAAGAGAATTGATTCGCAAAAGCCTCTTAGACTTCTCTCACTCTTTTTTGTTTGTTATTGCTATTGCCGCTAGATGTCGTATTATATCTGTATTTAGCACCTCTCAACGTGATCTCTCAATTTCCTAACTTTCAATAATAAAGCAAACTTAAAGGCAGAATTGACTGATGGTATTTCAAAATTCATTATGATTTTTTAATTTTTTTAAATAAATATTTTCTCCCAAACCATTAATTTCATTTGACTATTTAATTGCTTTAATAGTTTAACTTCTGGATTTATTTCATGGAAGACCACGCCGGGACTTCAGGAGCGCACCTGGGAGCAAACTGAACGGTCGACAAACTCCGACAGCACTACTACTGCCTCAGGCTCCGAGCTGAAGCTGAGAGATGGTGCCGTCAATGTCATGTGTGCGCCTTGATTCGCAGCCCCCAGAGGAGGAGCCGGGTCGCATGCAGCAGTACAACTTCGGAGCGCCGTTCGGAAGGACCACCGTCGGCATAGCTAAACCATTCCCAGTGTCCGACCGAGGCAACAAGTACTTGATGGTGGTCGTGGACTACTTCACCAAGTGGTCGGAGGTGTAGGATATTCCGAAACAGTAGGCGAACACAATTACAGAGTGCCTTGTGGAGCAAGTGTTCTGCCGATTTGGGGTACCGTTAGAGCTCCGCAGCAAACAGGGTACCAATTTTGAAACCACCCTGATGAAGTAAGCACTAAAAAGCCTTGGGGTGAACAAGACCCGCACCACACACCTTTATCCACAGTCAGACGGCGTGGTGGAGATATATATATCAAGACCTTAGAAGAGCAAATGAGGGAGGTCGTGGCCAGCCATCAGCGAGACTGGGAGGTCAAGGTGCCACTGTTCATGCTAGCCTACCACTCGTCAACACACGACACTACTGGGATGACGCCAGCAAGCTTAAATTTCCGTCGAGAGTTATGCTGCACTTGTTACCTGGCCTTTGGGAGCCCCCCGGATGCAAAACAGCCAGCAACTGTATATGTGGAGAAACCGGTGGACCGTCTCCACGACGCGCACGAGATGGCTCGTCAGAACATCCAGAACGCGAGCGACCGCATGAGCACCCGAAACGACAGGCAAACCAACAGCTAAGGGTTCCAGCAGCATGACCTATTCTTGGTTGTACCGCCCAAACCCGGACCAAAGGCCGCTGCCCAAAGCTCCAGCAACCATGGCAAGGACCGTACAGGGTGGTGAAGAGGACTAACGACGTGGTTTACCGCATTCAGAATGTGCCCCGAGGGAAGATGTTGGTGGTACACTTGGATCACCTGGCCCGCTATGATGGTACTGTTCGGGAAGATCAGCCTTGAGGAGGGAGCAGTGTCGCGGTGAAAGCACGGACGTTTCGGTGCCCAGAGATAAGCGCGGTTTGTATAGACAAACCGCCTGCAGCTAAAGATAACAATCGGATTGTGTATCACTGAGACGACTTTCCGACACAGATAAGTGAGGTAACTGGAACATTGTAGTGATATCTTGATTGTTGTATAGAACATTCGAATTCATGTTTATTCCGGAAATATCTCGAACTTATCAATGAGATATATAAGAGATTTTGACAGGCCAGCGGACAGTTGTGAAACAAGGGTGAGTCGTGAGTTGTGAGTAAGCAGAGAACAGCTGAAAAGTGTTGTTGTAAAGACATATAGCAGGAGTGTTGCCAACAGTGAAAGTTGAGTAAGGTGTTTGATACTGTACTCTACCTTGGTGTTTTAGACTGTGAAATGTGATGTAATTCTGCTGCTACGCAGAGTGTTTCTACGCAAATAAAGAACATTTAAAATTTCAGCAAATTTGACTTTTAATTTTAGGAATCCACAAACTATATATTCTCTATTAAATTCCTCTTTATTTAGGAGTATATTTATTAACCTATAAACCAAACTGTAAACAACAGCAAAGTTAGGTGAAAGAAAGATCATACGACTCTTAGTAGCAGTAACGATGGCAACGAAAAGCAGTGATCGAAAATGAAAAAACAATTTTTTGGGATCTAATGTCTTGGATTCTGTGATAATATCAGTAACTTTCTTAAAAATATAAGGGAAGATGTTGGCCAATCATTATATTTTATGTAGTATTAGTTGCTCACTGGTTTGCTTCTGTTTGTACATGTATTCACATCACCATCTCTACATATATAGTTTATTTTTACATAGCTTATACAAACTAAGAAAACTTATTTTGCTACATACTTACTATTACTGTAAATAAACATTTCTATAAGTAGTTTCAAACAACATTTAGTGTAAGAGGCAAGGTGGAGAGATGCTGTGTAATTTGCCATTAAGATTAATGCGTTGTAGCTACGTGGTAGTTTTGCTGAATTAAATTTTTGACGTTATAACTATTTAAATTGGAGTGCCCTTTATAAACAGTAAGTATAGCCCAAACAGAAGAAATTCTCACCTGCTGGTGTTGTTATTGACTCCATTGGTTCGGCGCTCCTTTTCCAAATCGTGTAGCAGCGGAGCAGGTTGAGGCTGGGTCGGTGGTCTAGGGTACGGCTGCCGAGGTACAATTATGAAACCCATTCTCTTGAGATGTTCCACTTGTTGCAGTACGACTCTGTTGAAGTCCTCCTGGACGGCGGGCATGCCCGTGCCACCATCCACGATAGTCAGCATGTTCTCACCGACCAGCGTCTTCAGCATGTGTAGAGGCAAATCTAGGAAGAGCCTCGAGATGTCGTCGGAAGGCTGCCACACTGTCATCCAGATTTCACGTCCCATTTGTTGTTTGGAACAGTCCAGTAGGATCACCGAGGGCTGTTGTTTGAACTGCGAACACGTATATACCCTGTTAGGTTTACCCCGCTATAGCAAATTTTATAATTACACCGTCATCGCAAATAAGGTTTTCACATCATTAAAGCAAAACCAGATCCTATTACGTGGAGAAAACATTCTGATATGAATAAATGGTTAAGGTTAGATAAGAATCCCTTTCGTTTATTTTCCATCGTCCCGGATAACGCAAATTCCTCACTTTTTAAAACAGTCATTCATGGCCTACTCTGTAATTTCATTTATCATTCATTGATTTCCACATTCACAATACAAACATTTTAACACCTTTAAACGTTTTTAAATGCTTAAGTAACCTTAACATAACACAAATAATATCGAAAGACATACATATAACTAATAATTATGCTTGGGGTCAAATAAAAACAAGAGTCTCAAAAATGCTGTACAGGTTAGTTTGTGATGGATAGCTATTTATAAATTTTCGCGTCGCTTTCCTGGAAGACCCTGATCTCAAACTATCAAGGCTTTTATTTAACTGACTATTCAAATTTGAGTTATGTTGTTCAAAGTTACACGGTTACTCAAGTGAATCTTCAATCTTGATTAATGTGCATGAGGTATTTCCCATTGGTGCAGTCGCGGTTGATGAGTGTGAATTTATAGTTTCAGTAGTGACTTCAAATTAATACCAAAATCTGACATACGTCAAAAATATGGGCTTCTACATTCATTGTCTTTACCTCCATATTTGTTGTGCAAATTATAATTGGTACATTATTGCATAATCAATCATGAACCATCGAGTTTTCGATCTAGTTTCTGTTAAAATGGTAACTTTGCTCTAATGATTTGAACATACATTGTTGTACCTGAAGAAAAAGCTAAGACAGTGAAAACATAGATTTGGATTTAGTTCATTTGAATTTACTAAAGTACTAAGGCTTACATACATCAGACTACTCACCAAAATTGGTCCTCACCACTATTCAAGATGATAACACTTCCTCTTAATCAATCATGACTATGCGCTTTGTCTCTGCAAATCTACGAGCCACTATCTGCTCCTTAGCTGTGGAGCAAATTGTCGGAAACTTCTACAGTCATGTCTTCATATATGTTAAAAATTTGGAAAAAGAAATTGCAAGAACTCCCAAACCAACGTATGCGTGATTTTAAAATTCGATGACCTTCTGCGGCCATTTTTTATTTTCGATCTCAACTGGTATCCAATAGTATATTTCTATATATTTAAACTTAACTACAAATGCAGGTTCCCCTTCAGCTTTTGTTACACATTTGAATCGTCCGGGTTTTTAGTGTCTCTGTACCATTTCGCGATGTATTCTAGACTTATTTTACTCCGGATTAGAACCTTATGAAGCGCTCTTTTCTTTCTGCATCTCGGAACCTTAATTTGTTGCTTGCTCTCTCATTTTCTTATAAATTTCTTATTCCTGCGTGTCTTAACTGAAAATCTTCGTTTCCTGCATCTAAGAGCAATTGTTAACAAATGCAAATCGCTGGACTAGCAACTCTTTAGAAAAGTTGGTAACACATACAGTATTCTGTAATTTATAGTACTTCCTTTGTTTTGTTTATTACTAAAATAAATACGTGTGCTACGTCATAACAAAATATAAAGGGACTTTCTTGAGTGTAGTTTTAATCCATCTCGTAACAGCAATAATACAAAGTGATTTATATAGAACTGACCCATTTAATTCTTTAATTATTCCGTTGGAAACTCATTTACAATGTTGGACCCAACGTTAGCACCAAATGAAGCAGAATGTTCTGGAGTTTCGATTCCTATCACTAGATGTGCAGATATTTATATAAATAACAGAAATTCTATCAGCTACGTTTATCTTCCGTGACTATCTCCTTCGGAAGTGTCACAGGGGATAGAAGATACGATGTTTTAGTGTTATGACATGCTCATCAAGGGCACAGTTACGTTGTAAGTAGACTTCCTCAAGAGCAATGAAAGAGAGAAGAAACTGACGATACGTACTAAAACATTCATTTTGGACAAAATTCGCTGCCATTTTGCAAGTGAGTGATCTCAGTAAATGTTGAGTTTCAATGTGTAATTATCCTCAAGGGAACACTTATTCTTCTTAAGTGGTTCTGTAAAGGATTATTAACAGGTATAGGAATTTCCAAGCTTTAAAGCCAGATAAAAGGAACCGTTAGCAGAGCCTACGTTGTCATGTTACAAACTTCTCTGGTGTTTTGCAGTGTGCCACCGTCACAATTATTTTTGTTGTGGACTTATTCAGTTACGGGGATTTGAGTGTACCTAACCTGTGCCAATAGCTTGAGAATTTCTATACCTGGTTGTTAGATTTTGTTAACATTTCTACAGCTATGCTGACGAAAAGGTTGTTGTTGTTGTTATTTGTCTGTGTATGTGTACAGAGAACCTTAACTGAGAACACTCAAACGCTAATAAACCTGTGTGAATATAGGGTTTTTAGCTATTTTAACATACAAAGAGTCATAAACTGAAAATGGACATTTTAGATTAAGTGGTATAATTGCATTATAAGAACTTCAACGTTTCAATGAAAGATTTAATGAAATCACCCTCAAAGTTACGATCTAAGTTCAGAAAATTAATGCATCTATTTTATCTTATAAAATTTATATATAACATTTACTTCTACGGCATACCTTTTATGTGACACACATATGACTTTCCTCGCTATTCATTATAAAGGATTGCAAGAGGTAGCATTATGTTCTTAATTTATGGCACACATACATCTTTTTATAGAAATATATATTGGGTAAAGTAAGCAAATGACATTGTTCACAAATCGCGGAAGCAAGTATATGCATTCGCACCTGCTTTTCAATGCAATTAAGGAATGCACTGCAGGTTTGGTGTACTGCAGCTGAGCTACTTTTCTTAGAGAAGAAATCAGTGGTGACGGAAATAGGATATCAGTGAAATTTAATGAAAGGCTCCGCAATATTGACGTTCTGATTATACCCCGAGAACAAGATTCAAGACATATTATTCTGAGAATGATTTTCATTCTTATGTCGCCAACGCTACATCTATAAAGAACAGTATAACATTCCTTTAGACATAAAATTAGAGCTTTTGGGATTTCCTTTCCTGAGCCATTACGGTCATTGAAAATACTGCATATAATGTTTAATTCTTCTAGGTTTTTCTGAAATTTATCATATGCATTTTCTGTGTTGTAATGTATTTTGAGATATTTCCCCTTTAAGAACAAAAGTAAAGTGAGAAAGTGTTAAAGCGCAACATGATTATTCTTTAAGTTGGTTTTGCTTGTTTTATTTTTATATTTAATACAAAGAAATTATTTGAACGTGGCACATTAATATTGTCGCCCTGACGGTAGACTCTCGAAGCCGAAGCCGAAGCCGAAGCCGGTGTAGATTCGGAAAAATTCGGAACCAATCGTTACCGGTAGCGACAGACAGTTGAATGTAGAGTTAGAGAAAATAAACAGTTTAAGGTTAGCTAGCAAAATGTAATGGTGAACAGAGTATTTCGAGGAGAATAAAGTGTAGTTTTTGTGTTTTGGAACCTCGTTTTATTAGTTCACGAATCCACAAAGTCACAACTGGTCTCAGAAGTGGGATAACTACATCACCGAACATTATGGCCATGGAATCGGCATTTGAAATACTTTTGCAGAAGATGAACGAATTAACAGCGAAGTCGGAAGCGGCAAATAACAACTTGGCCGCGAAGATGAACGAGTTAACAACAAAAACAGAAGCGGCAAATAACAACCTGACCGCAGAGTTGAAAGAAATAAAGACCGAATTGGCCACAGAAATGAAGGCAGCGAACGACAGTCTGGCCACGGAAATTAAGAAGGCGAACGAGGTCCTCGCCGCCAAATTTGAGGAACAGCTGGCCGGCGTGAGGGATGACGTGACGGAGCTGGGCAAGCGGATGGGCCAAGTGGACGAGCGCGTCGAGGGCCGACAATAACGCCAAGTCCCTGAACGCCATGGTTGAAGACGTCGAAGACCTCGCGAACCGCGTAAACAACCTGGAGGGCAAGGCAGACAGCAGCGTCAAGTCCCTGAACGCCATGGTGGAGGACGTCGTCGGCAGGAGACTGAAGGATTTGAAGGCTGACGCACCGGGACGCGACACAATATCGGCGCGCGTGAAACCTCCGAAGTATGACGGCGCGTCAACATTCGAGATCTTCCGCCGCCAGTTCGACACAGTGGCCAAGCACAGCAGATGGTCACCGGAGGAGGCCACACAGTTAATAGCCAGCCTCCAGGGACGGGCCGCGGAAATCCTAAACGCGGCGCAGACGACGGTGGCGCCCAAGGACATCTGGGAGGCCCTGGAGAATCGTTTTGGGAATCACCGCTTAACCGCAGCATAACGCAGCCAGCTAAAGGCAAGGTCACAGCAGCCGGGGGAGACGCTGCAGGAGTTCGCCATAGCGATCGAGCAGCTAGCTAGCCAGGCCTGGGTTGACCTGCCACTGGAGTTCGTATCCCGAGAAGCCACCTACAATTTTGTCGACGGGGTACGGGACACGGAGATTCGTCAGCGCCTAATGCTCGGCGATTATAAAAACATCCACGAGGCGCTGACAGCGTCATTAAGGAAGGAGGCGGCCAAGGTAGCATCTATCCCGACGTCGAGAACGAGGAGTGTCCGCTACACCGGAGACAGAAGACCAGCTGAGGGACGCCGGCGAACACCTAGTGGCCTGTGTTGGGGGTGTGGACAGCCCGGACACCTGCGGAGAGACTGCCCACACCAGGAAGAGCAGCCGGAAAACGAGTAAGGGCCGTCATTGAGAGGGGTACGTCGGCGCCATTACCACCATCCCCTCGAGTGACAATCCGCGCCGTCAGCCGGCGGATGGATGACAACCTCATCGCGAAAGGCTGGGTAAGAGGAAAGCCGTGCCGCGTGCTGGTGGACACCGGGGCGGCCGTGAAAATCATCAGACCTGACGTGGCGAAGGGTTTGCTGACGAGGAAGCCGAGCCGACCATACGAGCTTGTGACAGCATCGGGCAACACCATGCCTGTGGAGAAGGAGGCCCTCCTGGAGCTGAACTTGGGACGGAGTGCCGTGCGTCTGTGGGTGTTCGTCGCGAAGGTGGCTGAGGAGGTGATTCTGGGACTGGATGCCCTCAAGAGCCACGAGGCGACGGTGCACGTCTGCAGGAATGTCCTGAGGCTCAACGGAGAAGAGGTTATACTCCGTCAACCAGAAGAGTGCCTTGGAATTGGCAGGGTCGTCTTGAGCGAAGACGTGGTTGTCCCCGCGAGGAGCGAAGGGATAGTGACGGCGCGACTAGAAGGCCGGACAGCAGGTGGGGTTCAGAGGCTGCAGGAGTACGACTTCACCTCGGAACATCGCAGAGGGAAGAGTCACGGTAACGCGGACGCTATGTCCCGATGACCCTGTCCAAAAGAGTGCGGCCAATGCACAAGTGTGGAGGAAAAGGAGCGTGCCGCAGCAGTTCGAGTAGTCACGGCAGTGCCTGCGGATGGCTGGGATAGCGCAGCTCTGAGGAGGGAGCAGCTGGCGGACGCAGACTTGGGGCCACTCTTGAGGAATGTGGAGAACTTGGTGGGCCACCTCCACGACATGCACGAGATGGCTCGCCAGAACCTCCAGAAGGCGAGCGACCGCATGAAAACCCGAGACGACAGGCAAGGCAACAGCCAAGGCTTCCAGCAAGGTGACCTTGTCTGGTTGTACCGCCCGACCCGGACCAAAGGACGCTGCCCGAAGCTTCAGTAGCCATGGCAAGGACCGTACCGTGCTGCGAGGGGGATTAACGACGTGGTCTACCGCATCCAGAAGGTGCCTCGATTAAAGGTGTTGGTGGTACACCTGGATCGCCTGGCCCGCTACGAAGGCGCTGTTCGGGACGACAAGCCTTGAGGAGGGAGCAGTGTCGCCCTGGCGGTAGACTCTCGAAGCCGAAGCCAAAGGCGAAGCCGGTGGAGATTCGGAAAACTTCGGAACCAATCGTTACCGGTAGCGACAGACAGTTGAATGTAGAATTAGAGAAAACAAAGAGTTTAAGGTTAGCTAGCAAACTGTAATGGTGAACAGTGTATTTCGAGGAGAATAAAGTGTAGTTTTTGTGTTTTGGAACCTCGTTTTATTATTTCACAAACCCACAAAGTCACAATATTTATATTAAGTTTAGTAACTTTAAAGTTAAGGAAGATATCTAATCAAAATTAAAGAAATTGTAATAATTGGGAAGGATAAACATAAGAATACATTTTCAACCATTCAATAAACCCTTCTAGTCCCTTGAGTAGTGCATTCTCTTGAGGGGTTTAAGGATAGAGATTCTTTAAATATTGAGTTCTTTACTTCAAGATAAGAACTAATATATAACATATATGAGAGGTGTTCCATACTGATATATACTATATCTTTTTACACTCATTACGAAGCATTATGCCTCACATTCTCAAACAGGTCTTCATTAAGCTCTACACACTTTTGCCACCAATGTGGTAACTGCTTAAGGTCTACCACGATTCACTTTTTGGAGTCTGTCACATCCACTGTAGGATACCTGCTGGCAGTTACTAAAATTCTTCCAAATGGTATCCACGCAGAGGATTCTTCATAACCCAAAATATGTGGTAATATAAAAAGAGGCCAATTCAAGAGAATGCACTGAAAAACAATTTTAGCGACGGCATCCGTGGTTTTCCGGCTTTCATAGAGACGAACACTGAAAGCAACTCCTGGCGCAAATTTGTGTAGCCTTTTTCTTTTGAATTGCATGGTCCCTGGTTCCAGTTGATAAATTAAAAATTCCGTCCCCTTCCCATCTTAAGGTGTTCGAGATGTAAGCAATGCAGAGTGATCCTGGCAAGTCCTTTGGCCTCTCCAGTTACTGAAAGTGATCTTACTATTATCTTGAATATACTTTTATACTCTTGAAATGCTGATTGATGTTTTTGCAGTGACTTTCCCTTAAGAACTGATATTTGGCCACTTTTCTAATCATCCATCCAGTTGTATACGGTATATTCTTTCCATATATTACCACCAATCCATGTGAAAGCAGCAATTTTTACCACCTCCTTCTATAGAAATTCCGTCGAGCAGTATTACCCCTGATACTCCATGATGGCCATTCATATAATGACAGAAGTTCGGAGAACGGGCTGAACTGTGCAGGGATTACGCTTCTAGGGATTACGTGGGGAAGAGGAAGACTGCTTCTTGAGTTGTGACGTATTCAAGCCGGGAGCGGGGTGTGCAGTGCGTGTGACCTCATTTAAGAACCGTGTAGTACTGAGCTGCCTATATAAGTGGCGCTGTGAGAACGGAATCTGAGGGTTCAGTCAGGGGTAGCGTACTCGGTAACAACAATGTAGCTGCAACGTACCAAATGGACGACACAAGGTGACGATTTATTTACACAATACCGGATTTATACGCACAAGAAAGGCTTGGCTGATATGTACAAGAATGTCCCAAAACTCAGACTCGACATGGCTCGACCAGACTTGGCTCGACATATATCTGCGAACAATTTTTTTATGTTATGAAGTTCGCTATGTCGAAACCCCGAAGTACCTTGTCGCATTACAATCTAACATGCAGCTACAAATTTCCCAGATATTACGACCTGACTGTGATAAACTAGTTAAAGGAAAACGAAACGGAAATGTTTTGAAAATGTCCAAGTAATTCTGTTCTGAATGGGTCTCCTCTAAATTGCAGAGGAAATTACATGTCTTATTTCCTTTACTTTATATCATGCCTGGCCTTCAGATAAACTATGACTTGAAGTTTTATATATTTTCTGATAGCATAGAGGCAAAATGTAATTTTTTTTATAAACAGTGGCCAATTGTGTAATTAAAGCAGTCAGCATTAATATTACAACACCCCGATGTAAGTTGCACATATTATTATTACCCGATACGTTTCCTCTCTTTCCTCCGCTGTCGGAAACCCAACACATCCAGCAATTTCCTTCCTTTTGGACAGCAGAAATCAACGCGGTGACGTCACACGCTATCCTGCCTTTCGTTCGCGGGCATATTTGGCGGTTGGAGCTGGCGAAGTTGACGTCAGACTGCCTCTACCTGTCGCCCCTGGTCTAGACATCTGTGACTATACCGAAGTGGTACAAACTTGCAAATATAACGATAATGAGTTAAATGGTACATCAAGAAAGATAGAAAAAATGTAAATCAGTGTGGAATGCTCTTCAGTTCTTTCCCACTCTCCCGTTTTGAAATATTAAAAATGTGAAATTGCAACATAGTATGCATTTAAAGGTTTTGGCTTCTCCTTTTGTATTTTTCCAACAATATATATTTATCAAAACATAAATTGAGGTTAATAATGAAAGTAAATTACCCTTGATTTTTACGAAGTCCCTAATTATGTTCTACTATCGCATCTGTGATGCTATTTGTTTGGTTAAAAGTAATTTTAATTGTGACAGAATAGAGAAGGTTTTCCTTTAGGCATTTTGAAAAGAAAGAAAACTTAATATCCAAATAGGTTAGTGTATGATTTAAATCCCATTACCAGTTAAAAAAAAAACAATTTATTGTTCTAACTGATATTTTGTTGCAAGGAGTCTTCAAGGTTCCATCAATATTTTTGTGTTTCATTTCTATGAAGGGTATACTTTTACAAGAAACGTATGTACAAGTTCTAAAATAAATAACTTTTAAACCCTCTATCCCAGGTCCCTGAAACAGAGGCACGCCAATGAAGATTTTAGAGAGAGAAAACTCGATAAAGAAAAAGAAAATAAAAGCAGTTTACACACATTGCACAGTTTTAAGTACTATACATTCCGATTCGGACGTTTTATATAAAATATTTATTAAGAGTGAGGAGAAGTTGAATAAGAAATTCAAGGTATAGGTAAGCATTAATCAAGACAGTATCTCAACGTATATCTCAATCAGAATTATTTGAGCTGTTTTGTACAAATAAAATATAAATAAGAGCTTCTGTACGTAAATATGTATTTAGAATAGGCCAACTTATACAAAAATAATCTTATCATCCTATCAAGTTTCTTGTTTGCTAAAAGAGCTTAAATTCTTATACATACGCACACGTTTATTAGGTTTTTAGTGTTCTCAGATAATGGTTTCCTTACATAAACACATACAACAATTTATTCACTTATTCCTATGTCACCTTTTCGTCAGCCATAATTGTATAAATGTCACCAAAATCTAACAACCAGGTATGGAAATGTTCAAGCTATTGGCACAGGTTAGCTACAGTCAAATCCCCATAACGGCATAGGTACTCAACAAAAACCTGTAGTCAGTGACGGTAGCATACTCCAAAACATCAGAGATGGTTTGTTACATGACAATGTAGGCCCACTAACGTTTCTTTTCATCTGGATTTTAAGCTTGGAAATTCCTATACCTGCTAATAATCCTTTGCAGAACCAAATATGTATAGTTTCTTAAGAAGAATGAGTGTTTCCTTGAGGATAAGTCCACACTGAAACACAACATTTACGGAGATCATTCACCTGCAAGATGGCAACGAATGTCGTCCAAATTTAATTGCTTAGTACGTAAGTCTGTTTGTTCGCTCTTTTATTATACTTGAGAAGATCTAGGTACAACGTAACTGTGCACTTGTTGAGCATACGATAACACTAAAACATCGTATATTCTATCCTCTGTGGCACTTCGAAAAGGAGTAGTCACGGACGATGAATGTATTTGACAGAATCTGTATTACCTTCATAAACATCTGCAGATATAGTGACAAGGAATCGAAACTGCAAAACATTCTGCTTAACTTGGTGCTAAAGTTGGGTCCAATATTATGAATGAAATTCCAACGAAATAAGTGAAGAAATGAATATGTCAGTTCTATATAAATCATCCTGTATTATTGCTGTTAGATGCCGGAAACCAAGATTTGCAGTAAAGACATGCAGAAATAAGATATTTATCACAAAATGACTGACCAACCTGCAGATCAGGCGTCTGAGATACAGAATGAAAAGGTGCTCCATCAAGTCTTAATCCGGAGGAAAATAAGTCTAAGAATGCATCGTGAAGTAGTACATTGACCGTATAACCCGGACGATTCATATGTGTAGCAAACGTTGATGGGAAACTTGCATTTATCGTTAAGTGGAAAGCTATAGAAGGAAACTATTTGATACCAGTAGAGATCGAAAATAGAAAATGGGCGAAGAAGGCCTTTAAATTCATGGATTCGTTGTTTCAGGACTTCTTGCGAGCTCATTCTCTAGTTTTCAATATAGATGAAAACATGTAGGTAGAAGTTGCCGAAAATTTCCTCAACAGTTAAGAAGCGCATATTGTGGCTTGTAGATTTGCGGGAAGAAGGCGTATAGTCATAATTGATTAAGAAGAAGTGTGCACCTCCCGAATGAAAGTGAGGACCAATTTTGGTGTGTAGTCTAATGTATATGAGGCTTAGTACTTCAGTAAATTCAGTTCAACTAAATCCAAATGGATGTCTTAGTTGTTTCAGCTGCTTGGTAAATACAAGTAGTTATGAACAAATCTTTAGAAAAAAATTATCATATTAACATGAATTAGATCAAAAACTCAAGGTTTTATAAATAATTATGCAATAATGTACCAATTATAATTTGCACAACACATACGGAGGTTAAGGCAGGGAGTGAATAAAGCTATATTCTTGTAGTATATCAGACTTCGGTATTAATATGAAGTAACTTCTACAACTGAATAAATTCGCATTCGTAATCCGGGACTGCACCACTGGGAAATACCTCATGTACATTAATCAAAAGTGAAGCTTGACTTGAACAATTTTTTATCGTCTGCCTCAAAAACCATTCCACTAACGCATTTCTGAAAGAATTTCTATAGGAAATTTCTGCTGGTATGGATTTACACAACTCATACTTATTGGATTAGGTAACAAGTTTTGCAGGATTCAAACGGAACACAAAGCTTGGATGAGTACTAAGTTCTGTTCAAATGTATCTGCGATTTTATGGCATATAAGTGCTATACCACAATGTGTCCATACGCCACACGCGGCTTAGATCATGTGCCTAATTGGTTATGTCAGAAAGCAATGCCATTTGTCAACATTTACTGACGTCCGTTTCACAAACGTGAGTCCATGGGATAACTCTCCAGGTTGGCATACGGTTGATGGTGTACTTTCTGGAAGGTCGCAACGGTTGAAGTTTGGTGCATTCTCTCATCACATGATTGGCCGCTGCTCGCAGACTTCTTCCACCAGCCACACTAATGGTCATGGCGCTGTTTGTTGCAGGTAACGGACCGTTTGCAATCGGAATGCTGTTTTGTGATTCAGCGCGATGTGTAGCAGCAGTTGCGACTTGCCTGTAATCATAAAGTTGAAATAATCACTGAAACAGCTCATTCTTTGTCGCCTGGGACCTCAATTTGACTCCCGACAGGAGTAAATTACCTGTTTGGGCCTTCTCTTTGACCATGTAATACGAAAGTTAAAAGCGGTTATCGAAGTTTTCTGATATTTAAAATGCACATCAATACTACGTAAGATATTAGTATTTGTTACAAACTCTATTTATCTTTTTAAGAAAATTGATGAAATCTTTACAGAATTCCAGAGACTGGATTCCCAAAATTATTTTGGCTTCAGCCACTGTTTTTTCGTAGTCATTGTTACTACCGCTGGGTGTCGTATTATTCCTGAATTTACTACCTCTGAATGTGATCTCTCAATGTCCTAAGTTTCAAAATGAAGTAAACTTAAAGACTGATGTTATTTCAAAATTCATTTGGCGATTTCTATTTTTTAAGTAAACATTTTCTCCCAAAACATTAATTATATTGAACGATTTAATTGATTTAGTAGTTATACTTCTGGATTTATTTCGTGTCTAAAAGACAAAAATAACCTACCACGACCCATTTATTATACTGTTTTACTTAATACTTTGAAAATGTTCGTCCTTTCTGCTTTCTAAATTACGTTTGGTCCTTCCAATGTAAACCAGATCGTAATCTAAACGATTAACTTGACTAAGTGCCATTACAAACAATTTTAAAACGTTTATTATGCCGGCGATGGTGACTAAAACCTTTAGTGTTATAATAATCTTTTGTTTTTTCAGAAACATCATTTAGATGTTATGATGTCATTTTTTTAATATTGTTATGCATAAAATCCGTAGTAGAACTATTAATTATCTATATCAGTATTAAGAATGTGTATATATTCTCTATTAAATTCCTCTTATTCAGAGGTACATGTATTAACCTATAAACCAAATAATAAAAAACATCAAATTTATGTGAAAAAGCAGTACGACACCTGGAGATAATATCGATATCAACGAAAAAACAGTGACTGAAGATGGAAAAAGTTTTGGAAGCCATTCCCCTAGAATTTTGTGAAGATTTCGTCAATTTTCTTAAAAAGATAAGTGAAGTTTCTTGCAAATGTATTTTATGTAGTATTAGTTGCCTCACTGATGTTAGCTCCTGTTTATACGTATTCGATTGATTATCTCGTCATATATAATTTATTTTTACATAGCTTTTACAATTTAAGAAAGCTTATTTTTCTATGTACTTTGTATTACTCTAAATAACCATTTCTATAAAAGTTGCAATACTCATTTCATTGAATGTGCAAGTTGGACATTTACTGTGTTATTTATTTAGGGGCTTAATACGTTTGTAGCTGCAGGGGTTAGCATTGCTGAGTTACTTTTTTGACGTTAGAACTATTTAAAGTCGGGTAAGTACAGCTAAAGCAGAAGATATTCTCACCTGCTGATGGTGTTGATGACACCATTGGGCCGGCCCCTGTTTTCCAATTCGTGTAATAGAGGTGCAGGTTGAGGCAGGGCCGGTGGTCTAGGGTACGGCTGCTGATGTACGATCATGCTACCTTTTCTCTTGAGGTACTCCGGTTGTTGCAGCACGATCCTGTTGAAGTTCTCCTGGACGACGGGAATGTCCGTGTCACCATCCACGATAATCAGCCTGTTCCCACCGTCCAGCGTCTTCAGCATGGGTAGCGTCAATTCTCGGAAGAGCTCCAGATATCGTCCAAAGGTTGCCACACTATCGTCCAGACGACAACGTCCCAGTTGTAGCTTGGAATAGTCGAGGAGAATCACCGACGGCTGCTGTTTGAACTGCGAACACGTATATACCTTGTGAAGTATACTCTGCTCTAGCAAATATTATAATTACACCAAAACGCAAATAAGGTGTTGACAATAGTAAAGCAAAACCAGCTCCTATCACTTGGAGAAAACATTCTGATATGTCTGATTCGCTAATGTTATATAAGAATCCCTTCTTGCTCTATCAAAGCAAAGTAGTGCCATACTCTACATCAATCAATGCCTATGCCATTCTAATTATAAAATGGACTATATATGCTTCTTCATTTAACAAGTCAGTATCTGTCATATTCTCCCCTGCACTTGAGCATCACCCTCAGATAGATTTGCTGACTGTCTCTTTAAATACATAAATGCAATTATAGAAAATTTCGAATTAGTGAAACAGTGCAGATTTTACAGTAACAGTGTTGCTACAAAAGGCATCTCTAAGAGTAAACTTTTGATACCATGAATACACCTATCACAGCTGTGACAAATAGTTAACTAATTTACGCTGACTAGGTATCAACAATAGTATAAAATGTAATAAGAATCTTTTTGAATGTTATTTATAATAACTATATTTTAATAAAGAAAGAAGCTGAATGTGATTGTAACATTTAGAAACGAAAACAACAAGAATATTAATAAATAAGAATAAAATTCATCCTATTTCCGCAAGAGAAATAACTTTAAAAAAAGGCTCACAATGGAAGAAGTGACAACCATTAGAGCTGATCCAATACGTGGCTATGTCGAAAAGCTAATGCATTTCGTGTTGCTAAAACGGAAATAGCAAGTTTATATCTTCTTCTGAATTTGCAGAGGAACCTTTAGAGAGGAATTGAGAGATACACCTTTGTATTAAAAGGGGGTGAATAAAAACAAACTGTAGAGCCTGTATTGACTACAAAATCGTATAAGTGTCAAACCATGAAATACACTATAAGGGAGAAAATGAACAAGGCGAGGCAAACGAGAAATTATCTCAGTCTAGAATTAAGATGATGATTCCTTTCTATGGGATGCTACAAGCAATAAGCAATGTATCAAATATTTTATGCCGAAATGATATTAACATAACGTTTAAATGCCAGTCTCATACACATAATATAAATAACAAGAAACATTCTGAAAAATGAAGCTGCTGAACTTGTGACGGTGGTTTCTTGTTATTTAAATTTTAATAATTTATGTTTTATTGTTCTGAGTAAAGGTTACTTGTACAAAATAGGAAATATGGAATTTGGTAGCCATGGAATCATACAACGCAAGTTACATGATACATAATATTGTGTCTGTTGGTAATTGCAATAATGCAATTACGTATTGTGAAAACGATGACCAATTAAAGAGAAGAAATTTAGTTGTTCTAGAAACATCGTGTGCAGAGAACCCAAAATAATCAGAAGGCTTGGCGTCACTCAGCAAAAACCAATTAAAAGTAAGATTCTTTTTTAAATTTTATGTCCTCCAACGTTAAGTCATATCGGACGATAAATGGAATAGGTGAAATGATGATCAAATGGGCCCAGGGTCCATAGAGCCTAGAGTTATCCGACATTCGTCTTTCGGGATATGGGAAACCCCGGAAAAAGTCTTATCCATGTAACTCACCCTGACCGAGATTCGAACTCGGGACCTCTTGAACGTGAAGCAGACACTCTACCAACACGCTACCAAGGCGGTCAAAATAGTGAGACGTGTTTTTGTGTCGGTCTGCGATCGTGCAGAAAAAGTTTAATTGTGAATGCATCTGTGTTGCACAAGTGGCGTGTGCCAAAGATATAAATTATATCAGTGCAGCATCAATTGTTTGTAAAAGAACAGAATCTACATTATTTAATATTGTAGCAGAGTTTAATAATTGTTTTGTGGAATAATACCCACAATATTTCACCGAGAAAAATTGTTGTTTATTTTCCAACAATTGCAATATCAAACTCCTTTGCTCTGGGACTGTGACCAGACGTAGGACCCATTGCTGCAGAGCTCCCATAGAAAACTATATGATTCCTACCTAAGGTAGAGAAACTACCAAGGGAGAGAAACTAATCCACAGCTCCCACCACACATTTTGCGAGAAATTTTCTTTTGCGAGCTTAAGGCGTTTTATGAAATATTTCGTACTTAACTATAGCTTCGCCCCTCTAGAGAAAATAGCTAAATTCCTGAAAGGGCGAAAGAAAATAGTAGTCAGCGTCTCTCTTCTTAAGCCAGAGGTCCCGTGTTCGATTCTCGACTGGGGAGAGGAATTTTACTTTCACCAGAATAATACATTATCCGGCATGGAGTCTGGAAATATGTATGTAAATGAGCATGTGTTTGAAGTCTGATATAACTAAAGCCTAACGTTAATAATAATCTGCAGTCATCGGGCTGTTTCACATCTGAGAACCCAGTAACACCATGCAGGTTACTAAAGGAGGCTACACAAATCAAATAATAGAGAAAGAGATTATTAAATATTCGAATTGGATTGGTTTGGTTTAACAATTAATTTAAAATGATAACATTGATGTCTTTTAATGAAGAGCAAACTTCTACATTAGTAATTTGAAAGGGAAAATGTGTTGTATTTTTATTTACATATAGAAGTGTTCATCAATAAGAAATTGCGAAGATTTTGTCTATTATAACATAGAGTCAAACTGAAAAATTCAATGCTACGGCCGAGATTTGAACACCGGATCTCCTTGTTACCATCCAATCACTCTTACCTATTGAGCTGCCATGACTGGATGGAAACCAGAAATGTAATATGTTTCTCAATGTAAAGAAATTGCAGAAAATATTAAATTATTTTTTTTTGGTAAAAGCTATTGTAGATAGAAAAATTATAAAAAAGAGCCAAAGATAACCAAATTAAAGAGAAATAAGGTAATGAGATAGCTGTAGGGACAGCATATGATGCATGGAGTTTTTAAAGCTAAGAAAGTAGTGTAGTTGTATCTAAAATCTTAAATTCATTTTTTTCCACTTTCAATTTTTGAACATTTTTATACATTCAAAATGCTCCAACTTCTGCAATTCTCAACAAATTTGTATTACGGTTTGCATACATATTCCTAAGTAAATATTTAATAAAATTTGGTATTTTTTGTTTATTTAAATTAAATAGTTTACTTATTAATGAATTTTAAATCTCAAAATTGCAAAGAGATAATATAAATTTTATATGTTTGAACATAAAAACTTTTTTCTTAAATACTAATTGATACACTCTTTCAAAGTATAGCAATTTTGTAACTGATGTACAGAGAAACCTTAATCTAAAATTTAATGTTTCTAAAAGAAAGTGTATGATTTGGGACTTTTCATATAACATACAAAATAATCCTACAAAAAGCACTAAATATTTTTTAAAAACTTCTTAAGATACAAAAATGAATTTTGACAGCTTAAATAGATTCACTATACCCAACCTAATGACAAAATTTCAAGCACTTCCGATGTAAACTCTGGATTTTAGCATTTTTCAAAGAAGCCTCCCTTTAATACAAGAGAAAATAACACAGTTTACATAAAACACTTCATATGAATTCACTTTTACACAAAACACAACTCATTCCCACTTGTATTGCTTATAGGTGGAAATTTATTGATCTTCCGTCGTCCTAGATACCGTTATTTTCCTCACACTTTTAATTTCGTAATTTCGTAATTAATTTCGTTTGTTTGCAGTCATTGATTTCCACATCCACTATACACATATTTTAACACATTTTAAAATTTTAAAATTTTTAACGTAACTTTAAAGTAACACAAATAATATCACAAAACATATAACCTATAATTATCCTTCAGGTTCAAATAAAAACTAGAGTTTCAAAAATGTAGTAGAGGTTAGTTTGTGATGGGCGGATATTTATTAGGTTGTCGCGTAGCTTTCCTGGAAGACCCTGAGCTTAAATTCCAAGCTTTTTATTTAACTGACTTTTTATTTTGGAGCTGTGTTGTTCAAAGTTACGCGGTTATTCAAGTGGTTAATGTGCATGTGGTATTTCCCACTGGTGCAGTCCCGGATGATGAATGTTAATTTGTAGTTTCGCAAGTCACTTCAAATTAATACCAAAATCTGATATACTACAAAATATGGCTTTCTACACTCACTGTCTTTAACTCAATATTTGTTGTGCAAATTATAATGGGACATTACTGCATCATTATTCATAAACCCTTGAGTTTCAGTCTAATTCTTGTTAAAATGGTAATTTTGCTCTAACGCTTTGAAATGATTTTGTTGTACTTACACAAGAAGCCCAAACAGTGAAAAAATCGATTTGTATTTAGTTCATTTGAATTTACTGACGTATTAAGACTTACATACATTAGACTACTTACCAAAATTGGCCTCTCCACCTTTCGGGAAGTGAACACTTCTTCCTAATCAATCATGACTATTCGCTTTGTCTCCGCAAATCTACAAGCAACAGTGTGTGCTCCTTAACCGTTGAGGAAATTGCCGGAAACTTCTAGTCATGTCCTCGTCTATGTTAAAAATTGGAGAACGAGGTTGAGAGAATTCTAGAACCAAGGATGCGTGATTTTAAAATTCAATGACCTTCTGCGGCCATTTTTTACTCTCGATGTCAGCTGGTATCACAAAGTTTCTTTCTATACCTTTAAACTCAACGACAAATGCAAGTTACTTATCAGCTTTTGTTACCAATATAAATCGTACAGGATTTAGTGTCACTGGACCACTTCACGATGTATTCGTAGGCTCATCTTCCTCCGAATTAGAACCTGATGAAGTACTCTTTTCTTTCTGCATTTCAGATCCTTGATTTGTAGCTTGGTCACTTATTTTCTGATAAATATCTTCTTCGTGTGTGTCTTAACTGCAAATCTTGGTTTCCGGCATCTAACAACAATTGTCGACAAATGCAAATCGCTAGACTAGTAACTCTTTAGAACAGTTGGTAACACATTCTGTAATGTATAGTACTTCCTTTGTTTTGCTGATTAATGAAAAAATATATGTTCTAATTTGTAATAAAATAAAAAGTGTTCTTCTTAAATGTGGTTTTAATCAATCTCCTAACAGTAATATGACAGAGTGATTTAGATATGTGACATTTATTTCTTTAATTGTTCCGTTGGAAACTCATTCACAAAGTTCGAACCAACATTAGCACAATTTAAGAGAATGTTCTGGAGTTTCGATTCCTTGCCACTAGATACGCAAATGTTTATATAAACAGAAATTGTGAGAGCTACATTAATCTTCCGTGCCTATCTCAATCCGAAGTGCCACAGACTATAGAATATAGGACATTTTAATGTTACTACATGCACATCAAGGGCACAATTTCTCTGTAACTAGATCTTCTCAAGTGTAATGAAACAGAGAACAAACTGATGTTAGGTACTAAGACATTCACATTGGTTTTTGGATAACCTACGTTGCCAACTTGCACGTGAATGATCTCCGTAACTGCTGCCCTTCAGTGTGCACTTATCCTTAAGGATACACTTATTCTTCTTAAGAAAATGTACATATTTGGTTCTATAAACGATTATTAGCCGGTATAGGGATTTCTTTAACGTTAGCAGAGCCTACATTATCATGTAGCAAACCATCTCTAGTGTTTCGGAGTGAGCTACCGTCACTGACTACAGGTTTCTGTTGTGTACTTATGCCGTTATGGGGATTTGAGTGTACCTAACCTGTGGCAAATGCTTGAGAACTTCTATATCTGGTAGTTATATTTTGGTGACATTTCCAAAGTAGTGGTTGACGAAGAAGTGACGTAGGAATAAGTGAATAAATGGTTGTATGTGTCTGTGTAAAGAAAACAATATCTGAGAACACGCTAATGCTAATAAGTGTGTAAATACAGGACTTAAAGCTTCTTTAACAAACAAAGGCTTTATATGAAGCAAAATAGATATTTTAAAGTAAGTGGTATATTTGCAGTATAAGGACTGCCTGTGTATGTACGTTTCATAAAACGATATAATGAATTCACCTTTAAAGCTACAGATAATGATTAGGATTTCCTTTCCTGGGCTCTTCCCCTCATTGAAAATCCTCTATATCATTTCTAATTCTTCTAAATTTTTCAGGTTCATTCTGAAATTAATCATGTGCGTTTTCTGTGTTGTAATGCACTTTGAGATAAGTAAAATGTGAAGCTATTAGCAATGAAGCAAACAAATATATACAACTACAGCAATTTGTAACTTACAACTTCACTTATCTTATAAAAAATTATGATAATTCTCATAAATTGTCTGGGATCGCGTTTTCTTGTAAACTTTGTCACATATTCAGCCGGAAACAAAGCTGTCGTCATCGTTACGAACGCTAGATGTTGATATGTTGCTGTTGGTACTACAAACATTTTAAAATAAAACAAACTTAAAAACAAAATAAACTGCCGGTATTTCAAAATTCAGTTCGCGAGGTTTGTTTTTTAAAATGTCCAAAAAATGATCTATTACTGCAGATTAATCAGTTTGTTTATACTGAATATTACGAAAATTTTCTTTCTTTCTCGTTTGTAAATTTATTTTTGTCTTCACAATATAAACTTTATCAAATCGAAACAATTAAACTGATAAATAACAGATTTTTTATTATCAGGAATTTTATCTTTTATAGAGAAATGCAATAAATTTTAATACTCTATTTATTTTGAGGAACTAAAGTAATACCAAACTCTTTAAAAAAATTCGAAAATGTTTTTTTTTTTATCCCAAGGATTGTAAGTACATTTTTTACGCAAATAAAACAAAAGGCAATTGCATTAGCGTTGGCAAATGGCTTAAATCATTAGACTTGTAAATTTTCTGGAGTAATTATAACTTTTGATATAGAAGATTTAAATACTAAATTAATATTGAGTAAAATGAAAGTCATGCGGCTTGGTAGCTGGATAATTTTCGCAGAGTTGTTAATGTATTTGAATCTCGTATGAGATACAATGTTTTATTTGGCAACAAATGTTAAATTGGAGTTATTATTTTAGAGAAATGTAGGTAGGCAATTGATGAAAAACGCACATCACAGTTTATAATAACGCGGAACCATTATCTACGTAAGCACGGCTAGAACCGGCAAATAAGGATAGCGGAGTTAAATAAGTTCCCGGCATAGATTAATTTATGCTTCTGGAAGGTGATAGTGTATTTCTACGCAAATAAAGAAGATTTAGTATTTCTGTAATTGGACTTTTAATTCTACGAACCCACAAAGGTCACAGATGGTGTCAGAAGTGGGATATTACCGCCATGGAGGCTTCATTGGAAAAGATTCTACAGAAAATGGAAGAAATGAAGAAGGCGAATGACAACTTCGCTGCGATAACAGAAGCTTGCGAGTGCAAATGAAGACGACTAACGACATCACAAAGAAGATGGAAGAAGTGAAAGCCGAATTAACAGCGAAGACAACAACCTAGCTGCGGAACTGAAGGAAATGAGAACGGCAAACGACAACCTGGCCGAGAAGATGACCGAATTGACCACGGACATGTAAGCGGCAAACGAGGCCCTCGCTGCAAATTCCGAAGATCAGTCGAGCGACGACGGCGAGGACTTAGTGGCCTGAGCTGGGGGTGTGGACAGCCGGGACACCTGGATAGAGATTGTCTACACCAAGAAGAGAAGCCAGAAGAACAGTAATGAGCATGAAAGCCTATACTCAGAATTATTTTTAGAATGAAAATTTAGGACTACATAAGCTTTAAAGCGTTGAAATCCAACTTGCACTTTCATTATCATGAGAGATATTCATTACATCACTTTATTCGAATATTTCGTTCACATCTTTCACGCACATTAACTGCTTCTGTTGGTAGACAATTTTGTTTAGAACACGTGGCTTCAGTTGGCTACGCTTGTGAATTTTTATGCTATTTTGTGCGTGCGTGAATTCCGAAGTTTAGTGTCTGTAACTCCTATAATTATCGCTATTATAATAATGTGGCTACTGGTTCGTGAAGTAAGCAAATGCGTGAAATACTTAAAATACGCATGCTCCTCTGCTGGAAATGCCCGCTAAAGATCCCCATCTCGAGAAATGTCAGAGCCGGAGAACGGGCGGCCGAGCTGTAGAAAATTGTTCTAAAGAAAGTCCCTGAAATTAGTAATTCGGGTTGTGACTAAGATGCGGAATTGCTGGATTAGATTAGATTGATTTGCGTTCAGTAGGTTCACTTGTAGCCAGAAAAGGCTGTGAACATTGAACATGTCCAGAGGTATAAAGTTTAATAGCATATATATGTACAAAAGTTAACATAAGACATATATTATAGTACACAGACATATGAACAACAATATGGAAAACAAAACAGGGATAATTATATATGATACAAAATGAAACACTTTTTAAACTAGCTTTCACTTGGCTTATGCCAGTACGTCTCAACCTTTTTGCAATGGATACCAGTCATTGTTATTTGTTAAATACATATACATTAAAAATATACTTTCAACTTTCATCAAACATTTATTATTAATGATTTGTCATTGGAATGGTTAGATACTACTTATAGAGCTACAGAAGCATTTTCAGGATAATTTCTCATTCAGATAATCTTGTACAGAATAAAAAGATTTTGAGCAAAGGTACTCTCTAACAGCTTTTTAAAAGCACCGAAATTATCAATTTTTTGGGGAACATTACGAAGTGCGCCAAATATTTTGATAGTTTCATAATACACACCTTTCTGAAAGCAAGAAAGTTTAGCACTGTGATAATGGATATTATACCTTTGTCTAGTGTTTATTTTGTGAATTACATTATTTGTTGCAAATAAGTTACGATTGCATACAAGGAATTTTAGGATCGAGTATATATACATGCAAGGAAGCGTTAATATCTTCAATCTTGTAAAAACATATTTACAGGAGTGCCTGTTGTGGGTGTTAGTTATGATTCTTATAACCCTCCTTTGCATAAGAAATATTTGTTTACTTTCCACTGAGTTGCCCCAAAATAATATTCCGTATTCGATAATAGAGTTAAAGTATGCATAATATACTAAATTAAGTGTGTCAATAGACTCACATTAACCAGCTCTCGGATAGCACAACAGGCAGAGCTGAGTTTAGATAAGATATAATTTATGTGAACTTTCCAATCTAAACATCTGCCCACTTGAAGGCCGGGAAATTTTATGCTGTCAATTTCTTCTAATAACATATCATTAATCCCGATTTTTATTTCAGTATGTGATGTACGACAGGTTATAAATTTGACCACTTTTGTTTTGTCTAGGTTCACAGATAACTTGTTCGCTTTAAACCAGCATGACATACAGTTCAAAACATAATTCATTTTAATAATACAGTCGTTTAAATTTGTGCTGGTCACCAGGACACTAGTGTCATCAGCGAAAAGAACTGTACATGCAATGTCGTTTATATAAAGTGAGAGGTCATTTATATAGATCAGAAATAATAAGGGCCCTAACACGGAACTTGGATGATTACGGTTCAATAAATCTTATTTGTAATGAGACCCATGCCTTTATAAATAGAACGCATGTTTGGGCGTCATGCATGAAGTGCTTCAGATTGGTCCATGAAGGCTGCAAGAATGGAGGGGGGATGAACTGGACCTGAATATATTTGTTAGAAACAAACCGGGTTTGCCGCATTGAGAATCTAGTTCTGTCTCTGGTGCGGGTCAAAACCGTATTTTGTAAAGTGTATTGCTATTTTCATTAAACGGAATATAAAACAAAATAGTGATTTCTTGATATGTACATTACCTATAAAGCAATCCATTGTTCACGTAAGCATGATTTCTGATCCATTAAATAACTAAATCTTTTGTTGATGTTTCCTTAGGATTCCATTCTTTCTCCATCTTCTACTAACTCTAAAGCTTGATTTAAATGTCTTATGAATGTAGTTTCACGTGCTGTCAATCCTGAGGAAGGACACGGATTTAAAATGTCTATAACTTTGCGGGGTCTCTAATCTTCTTGAAGATTGTGCAGCAGAATATCACCAGTACTCCATTTACACAGATGGCTCTCGGATAGCTGAAGCATTTAGTAAAAATACTAAAGCAGGATGTGCGTTTTTAGTATTCTCTCGCTCCATAGAATGCCATTCCTCCATGTTCAAATTTACCAAGGAGTTTTAAGTTTTTCAAGCTGAATTATTAGCAATCCGTGAAGCAGTGAAATGGTGCAAAAACTCACAACTCACAACTCGCCTTTACAGTGACTCACAAGCAGCAATTTCAGCTTTGAAAGATACCAAAAAACCGCAGTCCTATTGCAGCTGTAATAAGAAGTCAATTATTATGTAGTTCTCATCTGTATTTTAAATGGGTCAGAGGACACGTAGGGATCGCCGGAAATGAACGTGCAGATGAGCTTGCAAAGAGAGCTGTGGCTTCAGATCTTCCAGAGACATACACTCTATGCCCTTTTTATTATGTGAGGCAAACATTAAAGGAGATTATCATCAACGACTGAACTGAATATTGGTTAAAAAGTGATTGTGGTGCTTTGATAAAGGATTTATATTTCCCAACAGTTTCTGACAGACATAAATGTAAATTCGTTAATCCTATGTTCTCACTCAATTCTTAACTGGACATGGCAAATTTTCAGCTTACTTATTTCGATTCAAAATCAAATCCACAGGTGATTGTATTTGTGGAAATCATCTTCAAGATGATCCTCACATTTTATTTGATTGCCCGTTGTTCTGTTTTGAAAGATACGAACTTGAATTATTGCTTCAATCCATAAGTTACACTTTCTCAAAACCACTTACACATATTCTGATGAATTACAAAACTGACCAATATTTCATGGCTTTCTTAAACAAAATATTTCTGAAGCTAAATGATTCATCTTGATGTTTACTGTGTGTCAGCTAGATATTGAATTTGTTATATTTTTTGTAAATTGTATTATACTCACAAATTTATAAACTATATTCCTAATATACCTTTAGGTAAAATAGGAATAAAAAATTGATAATAAATAAATAAATAAACAACTGTGCGGTGAGACCTTTTTTTTAATTAACGTCCTCCATCTTTAAGTCATATCGGACGATGAATGAAATTGGTGTAATGATGCCCCTATGAGCCCAGGGTCCACAAGCTTAGAGTTACCAGACATTCATCTTTCAGGATAAAGAAAAACCTTGTCCAGGCAACTCATCCTGACCGAGATTCTAACAAGGGAAGTCGTGAACGTGAGGCAGACAGGCTACCATCTACTCCACGAGGAGGTCTTGGAGGGACATTATTACCGGTTGATAGGCCATGAAACCACAACTTACAATTAACATCTAGAACATGTCCTTAGACAAAGAGTACCACATGTTTAAGATAATTGTATGACTAATGTAACTATATTGTTATATAATTTCAAGTAGCTACTGAAGTCACTTCCATTAAGAATGAGTTATGTATAAATCTGTATGAGGGATAAAATAAGGAAATAGGTCTAAGTTTATTACACACAAAATATAAGTAAACTTTTTAAAATGCAAAATGTAATTCAAATAACTTCCTTGTGGTATTGGCTATTTATGTTATTGACTATTACTGTTCTGAATTCTTCAGTATTTTATCACTTTTATCCTGCACAATTAGACCTGGACTACCTTCGCAATCTCTTGCGCCATTTCTTCCTGCTCAGAGGTTTACCGAATTGAAACGTCCGGCCTTGGACGAAGTACTGAAATTATCCAAAATAATAATAATAATAATAATAATAATAATAATAATAATAATAATAATAATAATAATAATAATAATAATAATAATAATAATAATAATAATAATAATAATAATAATAATAATAATAATAATAATAATAATAATAATAATAATAATAATAATAATAATAATAATAATAATAATAATAATAATAATAATCATAATAATAATAATAATCATAATAATAATAATAATCATAATAATAATCATAATCATAATAATAATCATAATCATAATAATAATCATAATCATAATAATAATAATAATAATAATAATAATAATAATAATAATAATAATAATAATAATAATAATAATAATAATAATAATAATAATAATAATAATAATAATAATAATAATAATAATAATAATAATAATAATAATAATAATAATAATAATAATAATAATAATAATAATAATAATAATAATAATAATAATAATAATAATAATAATAATAATAATAATAATAATAATAATAATAATAATAATAATAATAATAATAATAATAATAATAATAATAATAATAATAATAATAATAATAATAATAATAATAATAATAATAATAATAATAATAATAATAATAATAATAATAATAATAATAATAATAATAATAATAATAATAATAATAATAATAATAATAATAATAAGAACAAGAATAAGAACAAGAAC
>CM060953.1:143498312-143608312 GCA_030765055.1 Mantis religiosa
GTATTTACAGAAATTTCACTATGTTGGATGTTCTTTTTGGCACGATTGTTGTCTGTCAAAATCACATCTTATGTCTTTTGCCAGCTTCCCTTCTTCCTTGGTTAACTTAGAAACCCTTTATTCCCATAAGTGCTGAGGTTTTCAAGGTCGACATTGTTAACGTCTTCCGGGGTTGTGGGCCGCGTTCCAGTTGATTTGCCTTCCATTATTTCGCCAGAAACTGTACTCAGGACTGGTCTTTGGGCTCAGGAGCTCACAAGTTTGGTAACTCTGAGGATGATGGGCACAGTTTTCGGCGAAACGTTGGAAGTTAAACAAACTGGACCGCGGCCCACTGGCTCGGAAGATGTGTACAATGTTTTACTCCCTCTATAAAATTTAGTTTATATATGCACAGACATATGCATGCTTTATCTTATAGAAAATGATTCTAGTTCTTGCAAACTTTTATAGTAAATAGCGAGGAAATTTGTTTTACTTCACACATAAAGGGCAAGAAGCAGAACTAAATGTGACAAATAAGCTTTATAAGATAAAATAAATGCATTAATTTTCTTAACTTAGATCGTAGCTTTAAAGGTGATTTCATAAAATCATTTTATGAAATGTACATACACAGGCAGTCCTTATGCTACAAATTTACCACTGACTTAAAAAATGCATTTTTCTTCTTATCAAGCTTTTTATTGGTTAAAAGAGCTTAAATACCTATATTTACACACGTTTATTAGCTTTTCGTGTTCTCAGATAATATTTTCCTTACACAAACACATACAAATATTTATTCACTTGTTCGCATGCCTTTTTTTCGTCAGCCATAACTAAAGAAATGTCATCAAAATCTAACAAACTGGTATAGAAAATGTCAAGCTATGGGCAAAATTTAGGTACACTTAAATCCCCATGGTGGCATAGGCACACAGCAAAAACCTGTAGTCAGTGACGATAGCACACTCCGAAACGCTAGGTAGAGATGGTTTGTTACATGACAATGTAGGCTCTGCTAACGTTTCCTTTCATCTGGCTTTAGAGCTTGGAAATTCCTATAGCTGCTAATAATCTTTACATAACCACATATGTACATTTTCTTAAGTAGAAAAGCTGTTTCCTTGAGGATAAATGCACATTGAAATGCAACAGTTACGGAGATCATTCACGTGCAAGGTGGCAAAGAAGGTTGTCCAAAACCCGATGTGAATGTCTTAGTACCTAACATCAGTTTGTTCTCTCTGTCATTACACTTGAGAAGAGCTAGCTACAATGTAATTGCGCACTTGATGTGCATGTGGTAACATTAAAATATCCTATATTCTATCCTCTGTGGCACGTCGGAAAGGGATAGTCACGGAAGATGAATGTAGCTGATGGAATCTCCATTATTTACATAATCATCTACGAATCTAGTGACAAGGAATTGAAACTCCAGAACAACCTGCTTAATTTGGTGCTAAAGTTGGGTCCAATTTTATAAATGGGTTTCCAGCGGAATAATTAAAGAGATAAATGTATCAGTTCCATATAAATCACCCTGTATTATTGCTGTTAGATGCAAGAAACCAAGATTTGCAGTAAAGACATGCAGCAATAAGATATTTATCACAAAATGACTGAGCAAGCTGCAGATCAGGCATCAGAAATGCTAAATGAAAACAGTGCTCCTTCAGGTTCCATTCCTGAAGAAAATAAGTCTAAGAATGCATGGCGAAGTGATACAATGACCCTAGAAGCGGACGATTCATATGTGTAACAAAAGCTGATGGAAAGCTGGCATTTATCGTTAAGTTTAAAGATATAGAAAGAAACTCTCTGATACCAGTTGAGATCGAAAATAAAAATGGCCTCAGAAAGTCACGGAATTTTAAATTCACGGATCCGTTGGTTCAGGACTTCTTGCAACCTCACTCTGCAGTTTTGAACATAGATGAAAACATGTGTGTAGAAGTTGCGGATAGTTTCCCTGACAGTTTAGAAGCAGATATTGTGGCCTGTAGATTCACAGAACAAAGCTAATGGTTATGAGTGATTAGGAAGATGTGATTCCTTCTTGAATTCCAATTTTGGTGATTAGTCTAATGTATGTAAGCCTTAATACTTTAGTAAATTCCAATAAATTATAAATTCCAATGAATTAAATCCAAGTCGATGATTCCCTTGTGTGGGTAAAACCAAATTTGTTAGAATCGTTGGAGTAAAACTACAATTTTAACAGGAATTAGACCGAAACTCAAGGGTATATGAATAATTATGTAGTAATATACCAATTATAATTTGCAATACAAATATGGATGTAAAGACAGTGAGTGAAGAGAGGTATATTTTTGTAGTATATCATATTTTGGTATTAATTTGAAGTGACTTCCAAAACTCTATACATTCACATTCATCATCGGGGACTGCACCAATGAGAAATTCCTGATTTACATAATCAAGAGTGAAGGTTAATTTGAGTAATTTTGGTCGTCTGGCTCAAAAAAGTATTCCACTAACGGCACGTGTAAAAGAATTTCGACAGGATAGCTCTGTGTGTATAGATTTACGCAACTCGTACTTATTGGAAAAGTAACAAGTTTTGCAGGATTCACAAGTCACACAAAGCTTGGATCAGTACTAAGTTCTGCTCCAATGTATCTGCTAATTTATAACATGTAAGTGCTATATCACAATGGATCCATACGACACATGCAACTTAGATCAAGTGCCAAATTGGTAATGACAGAAAGCACTGGCTTCTATCAACATTTCCTGACTTCCGTTTCACAAACGTGGGTCCATGGGATAGCTCTCCACATTGCCATACGTGTTCCTGATGGTGTCTCTGGAAGGTCGCGACGGTTCAAGTTTGGTGTATTCTCTCATCACATGATTGGCCGCTGCTCGCAGACTTCTTCCACCAGCCACACCATTGATAATGGGGTCGTTTGCTGCAGGTAACGTACCGTTTGCAATCGGAATGCTGTTTTGTGATTCAGCTCGGTATATCGCAGCAACTGCGACTTGTCTGTAATCATAAAGTTGATATAATCATTAACACATCTCATTCTTTTTCGCCTGGCCCTCAATTTGACTCCCGATAGGAGTCTTCTCTGTTTGAAGTGTTCTCTCTCACCATGTAATACGAAAGTTAAAAGTGGTTTTCGAAGTTTTCTGATGTGTAATATCCACATAATTACTACATAAGATATAAGTATCTATTTCAAATAATCTGTTTAAGAAAATTGATGAAATCTTCACAGAATTCAAGAGCCTAGATTCGCAATAGTCCCTTTTGGCTTCAGCCGCTGTTTTGCTTTCTTTTTCTTTTTTTAATGCCGCTGGTTGTTGTATTATTTCTGTATTTAGTACCTATCAATGTGATCTCTCAATCTCCTAACTTTCAAAAAAGAAGCAAACTAAGAGACAGAATCGACTGATTGTATTTCAAAATTCATGACGCGATTTCTATTTTTTTTAAATAAATATTTTCTCCCAAACCATTAATTTTATTAGATTATAAATTGCTTTAATGGTTTAACTTCTGGATTTATTTCATAGTTAAAAGACCAAAAATGACCTACCATGGCCGATTTATCCGCCTGTTTGTACCTCATACTTTGAAGATGTCCTTTCGATGTGGTTCTTAAATTACGTTTGGTCTTTCCAAAGTAAGCCTGTTCGCAATATAAACAATTAACTTTATAAATGCCAGATTTTTTATGATTTATTTCTTTTAAGAAATTAGTAAATTTTTGATATTAAATGTATTTTAAGAAACCATTATTATTTCGCTAAAAGCAATTTCAAATCGTTTATTAGGCCAAAGATTGTGCGCACTTTTTTAAACTTATAATAATCTTTTATTTTCAGTAACAACATTTACATTTTTATATTTTAATTTTTAATATTTTTATGCATAAAATCTGTATTACAACTATTAAGGAGTATTAAGAATGCATGTATGTTCTCTCTCAAATTCCTCTTTATTTAGAGATATATTTATTAACCTATAAACTAAATAATAAAAAACAGCAAATTGATGCGAAAAATTAATACGACACCTAGCAGCATTAACGATGTCAACGAAGAAACAGTGACTTAAGATGCAAAAGAAATTTTTGGAGACTAGTCTCTTGAAAAGATAAGTGAAGTTTCAAGCAAATAAGCGAGATCAGCTTGACCTCACCCGACAGGGTATAACACCGCGCTTGGTCAGGCAGCTGACCAAGCCAGGACCGCAAGGTCAGCCTGGCCCCATCCCCATCCCTCTCTATCTAGTGATAGTAGAGCGGTCCAGCGACCCGGAGGCAAAGATAGATAGTATCAAAACTATTTGTTACCTCCGGGTAAAGGTTGAGGCCGTCAGGAGTTCTGGCGGCCCTCCTCAGTGCCACCATTGTCTGGGGTTTAACCACTCCAGTAGGTTTTGCCGCAGAATGCAGCGTTGCCTGCGGTGTGGAGGACCTCATGACAAGGAGGCGTGTCCGAGGTCGCTTACCGATGCGCCCACTTGCGCAAACTGCAAAGGTGCGCATATTGCCTGCTATGGCGGCTGCCCAACAAGGAAGGCGGTTATAGCTGCCAGAAGACCGGCACAGGAAAGGAAACTTCAAACAGCGCCAGCCAGGGAAGAGACCAGGGCTCTCTCTTCCTCAGTCTCCAAGGCTATGACATCCAGCAGGCAGCCACCAAATGAAGACCGTCAGCAGGTTGAAAGGCGCCCATCTTTTGCTGAAGTTGTGCAAAGATCCTCTGACACCCCAAAACAGTCTCGTGGGAAAACACCAGCAGCCACACAAAAACACAAACAGACACGGGCCCCAGCCCCAAGAAGCACTGCTTCCAAACCAGACCTCAATGAGAGGAGACTATCTCGCCAACCCGAGAACCCGACTGTGGAGGTTGCGCATAGCGAACCTATGCCCCCTAGACAGTTGAGGGACCAAAGGGCTCGAGGTAGGCCTGCTCCCCTTAGGTCATCCTCCCCAGCCAACACCAACATAGTGCCCTCTACCATGAGCTCCACCCAACTAACGGCTTCCCTGGATCTCACGGAGGTGTTTAGGTGGTTGCAGAATTTGCTGCAATTACATGGACAAAAGATCTGTGAGATCTTAGTGAAGTTCTTCTGTGCCTCAGACCCGGCAAGCATGATGCTGGCTGCAATGGAGGGACTTGCCCTACTGTCAACTGGTATCCAGCAATCACAAAATGGCGAATCGAACTAGGTCTCGTACCTCTTTTCGCTTCGCATTCTGGAATGCGTGTGGCCTGGTTGATCAGGGGGGCGAGCTATTGCAGTTCGCTCGAGCAAATGCCCTAGACGTCATCCTAGTCAGGGAAACGCATCTCCGTCCGCACACCCGTTTCCGCATCCCGGGCTACATTTGCCATCGCACGGATCGCCAAGGCCGCCCTTGCGGTGGTACACCGGTACCTGTCCGGCAAAATGTAGTCCACAAACCCATCCAGCTCCCTCCTCTTCAAACCCTAGAGGCCACGGCAATCTGTCTTGACCTTGGCGGAACTGAGGTCCTGGTGGTCTCTGTGTATCACCCCCCCAACCGGCAGTTCGTTCCAAACGACTATCTATCTATCCTAAACTTACACCCAAGTGCTATTATGGCCGGGGACTTCAATGCAAAACAGCGTTGGCATTGTGGTCGTCGGGCAGATGCAAGAGGCAATCAAATCATTCGCCTAATAAATGGAGAGCCACAGCTTCAAGTGCAGGGTCCCTGGCAAGCAACGCACTACCCGCGAGGTGGAGGACTGCCATCAGTAATTGACTTCTCAATCACAAAGCTTTTTCCATTTCATCTCACTCTTACGTCACTAAGCGCACCTCATTCTGACCATAATCCGGTGCTGACAGAAATCAACACTAGGGTTGCCAGTCATGACACCTCGCTTCAAACGCGAGAAGTCGATTGGGAAGGCATAAGGAACTGCCTCCGCACTTCCATTCCACCGAACCCAAAAGTTACAAACATCCCTGACATTGAGAGGGCAATCTCATCCTTCACTTCTATCCTGACGCGAACTGCCAAAAATCTAACAGTTCACGGACCTGCACCTCTTCATCCAGACGTTCTTCCTTTAGACATCACCCTGCTTATCCGCCGCTCCTGGGTGACACGGAGACTGTACCAGCGACACCGCACGCCACATAATCGCGCGCTCTTGCGACGTTTACGTCGACTGGTCAGGGTCCGACTGCGTGAGCACAAGGTGCAAGCGTGGGAGGACACAATGGCCAGACTGCGCGTTGAAAATGGCGACGTGTGGCGTATCGCCAGAACCCTCAGGAATCGCAAGGGTCAATACACCTCACCCATCTACGGCACCCAAGGCCTCGTCTATGAACCCCAAGCCAAAGCAAATGCGTTCGCTGACTATCTTGAACGCACTCTATGTCCGAGAGACGATCCCCAGGACGACATCTTTTCCGAACGCCTTCGTAGGGAGGTACGCCGATTTTTTCGACGTCCTCCCGAGGACGCGGAACGACTTCCCGTCATTCGCCCCAGTGAAGTCCAGGGCGTACTCCAACGCCTCAAACCAAACAAGGCGGCGGGGCCGGACGGGCTGACACCCCTCATGCTTCGTCACCTTCCCTTCAATGCTGTTCTTTTCCTAACCAGGATCTGCAATATGTGCATCACCTTGGGGCACTTTCCTCGCGAGTGGAGAGAGGCCCGGGTGATACGTATATTGAAGCCTGGGAAGGATCCTGTACATCCTTCCAGCTACCGATCCATCAGCCTACTTTCTACCCTCTCGAAGGTATTCGAGAGGTTAATCCTAACCCGAATGACTCCCATCTTGGGAGATGTTCAAGCTATTCCTGACCACCAGTTCGGATTTCGTCCTGGGCACTCGACTACCCAACAGCTGCTACGTGTGGTGGAGACAGCGGCCCTGGGTTTCCAGGAACGCGCCTTCACGGCAGTGGTATCTTTGAATGTCGAAAAGGCCTTCACCACGACATGGCATGCCGGTCTGATCTTCAAACTTATCCAACTGGGGCTACCTACACAGCTAATCAACATCCTGCACAGCTTTCTCAGGCACAGGTGATTTAAAGTCACAGTAGCGGGGAAAACATCTACACTGAGACCCGTGAGAGGCGGAGTCCCCGAAGGCTCTGTACTATCCCCCACACTATTTAGTGTTTTCATGGCAGATTTTCCAACTCAACCACAGGTCGAAATGGCACAATACGCTGACGACGTGTTGTTGTTCTGCAAAAACAGACATATACTCAGAGCCTTCAACCCAATTCAGAGACACCTCCGTCTCACACAAGAATGGTGCAGGCGTTGGCGGATGTCCGTAAATCCGGACAAAAGCCACGCCATTCTTTTTACGAAGCGCCACACCCCCGCTGACCGTCCCAACTTCCACTTCAGGGGCCGAAGGATAGATTGGAATAATTCCATCAAGTACCTGGGCGTTCAACTTGATAGAGGCCTAACTTTCCGCGGACACATCAGGGAACTCTCGGCACGGGTGCAGGGGGCTATTGCCTCTCTGTATCCAATGCTGGGTTCGCGCTCGATGCCAGTCCGCTTAAAGCTACACCTCTTTCGAGCGCTGATAATCCCACTTATGTTGTACGCCTGTGAAATCTGGGGCATGGCTGCTGATAGCTGGATAGCATACCTTCAGCGTGCACAGAATAGAGGACTCCGATCCATCTATTCTGTGGGCCGTTCTTTTCCCGTGAGGTTGCTTCACGAAGCTTCCCTTCTCCCATACGTGGAGGACGAAATTAGACGCCGGGCAACAAAATTTTACGATAAAATTCCTGCTCATAGAAGCGCCCTGGTTCGGTCTCTAGGAGACTACGACGCTACGAGAAGCCGCTTCAGGCGTTACTGGGTACCCCGTATGGCTTGCGGGCATCCGAGGTAACTAAGGAGTTAATCCTTACAGCAGCACAAGCTAAATTACAAAACTCCAAAAGAGCTGTTTGGCTACAAAATTTACCCCACTTTAGAATATTAAAACACCAGGGTGTAAACAAAAAAGCGGTTTGGAATCCTGTACAAAATTAAAGAGGAGCAAAAAGCTACCTCAACAAATTTTTCCTCAACAAAAAATATCACATCATCCTACAAATATCACAATTAACAACCTGCGGTTAGACCCAAAACCTGGGTGGGTACGCAGCAAAAACCTTCTGGCTGTTAACAGCCTATCAGTACACGACTTGGACTTGAACTTGAAGGCAAATAATGTTTTATATAGTATAATAGCCTCACTGTTGTTAGCTCCTGTTTTTGCGTATTCACATCATTATTTCTACCAACCTTTTACAAACTAAAAAAAGCCTATTTTGCTATATACTTAATATTACTCTAAATATACATTTATATGAATAGTTTCTATATATATAGACAGGTGCTGTGTTACTTATCTATAGGGTTAATGTGTTTGTACTTGCAGGTGTAAACCTTCCTGAATTACACTTTTGGAGTTAGAACTATATAAATTCGGGTGCCCTTTATAAACAGTAAGTACAGCCAAAGCAGAAGATATTCTCACCTGCTGATGGTGTTGATGACACCATTGGGCCCGCCCTCATTTTCCAAATCGTGTAGCAGAGAGCAGGGTGAGGCTGTCTGGTAGTCTAGGGTACAACTGCTGAGGTACGATCATGCCACCTATTCTGTTGAGATGTTCCACTTGTTGCAGTCGACTTTGTTGAAGTCCTCCTGGAAGGAGATCAATATGAATTTTCAAAGGAGCAAAAGAAACCCAAACGACACACGAAAAAGCACTCAAAAATCGTTGAAGGTAACGAGGACCATGGGTTAAGAAGAAATATCTATGAAAATGCGCACAACGCTCAAGTAAATATTGGATGTCAAATCAGCATGGTCTTTCAACGAAATTTAATGGAGTTCAGGATACAAGGCTGGGAAGACTTCAGTTGCAGGCGCAAAATATTAGAAATAGGTCAGCAGCCTTCAGTCGGTATAATTTATTATTCAGATTAAAATTGTAAATTAGTTATTTATTAGAAAATGTACATAGTAATATGGCTGCTGTTAGGTTAGACTTAGTTGGAAGGCTACTGGAGACAGTGGTCATTAGGCCAGTTAATGTAGGCATAAGTTCTGTCTGCAAAAAGAAGCTTTTTATTAATTAAATGTATATGATTTGTAATTAAAGAGCAAGTTGAGTCCAGCTTTAGGCTGCAGACACCGGAACCTAAGCTCGCAGATTAAAATAATTAAATAACTAGCTCGAGACGTCGGAGGGCTTCCACACCGTCGTCCAGACGACAACGTCCCAGTTGTAGCTTTTAACCGTCGAGGAGGATTACCCAGGGCTGCTGATTGAACTGCGAACACGTATATACTTTGTGAAGTTTACCCTCCTATAGGAAATTTTATAATTACACCGATATCGCAAATAAGGTGTTGACAATAGTAAAGCAAAACCAGCTCCTATCACTGGGAGAAAATATTCTGATATGTCTGATTGGCTAATGTTATATAAGAATCCCTTCCTGCTCTATATAAGCAAAGTAGCAACATACTCTACATCAATCAGTTAAAGATGCGATGTCACTTTAATTACAAAATGGACTACATATGCTTCATCATTCGGGCCCAAATGACCTTGTTGTCGACGGGCCCTTAAACACCACACACTCACTCACTCACTGCTTCATCATTCAACGAGTGAGTTTCTGTCCTACTTTTCCCTGGATAGATTAGCTGACTATTTAGTAAAATGCATAAATGCAATTATAGAAAATTTAGAATTAATTAAACAGTGCAGATTTTACCGCAACAAGTAAACAAGTTAATTTTGGACATCATGACTACACCTATTACAATATTTAATGCTATGACAAATAGTTAACTAATTTACCCTAATTAACTATCATCAATATTTCAAAATGTAATAAAGAGCTTTTTAAACATCATTCATAATAAATATATTTTAATAAAAAAAAGAAGAAGCTGAGAATGATTGCGAAATTTAGAAAGGAACAACAACAAAAACAACAATGATGATGATGATGATGATGAGAATAATAAGATATTTGTGTTTAAAATTGTCATTATTATTGAAGTTCTACTGTTAATAGCTATTGTACTGTAAGATAATAAAATAAACGTTATTCAATGAATTGCTCTGAAAAATAAAAGCATTACATTACTTTGATTTGATTTTCAGATACAAATGTTAAGGGGTGAATGTTCCAAAATTGAAGCTGAACTTTGTTGGAGATTGCAATCATGTTCCTTAACTTGCAGGTATAAAATCAATGTTAATTGCATTTGGAATAGTCTGTGGCTGCATTAGGAATTTATGAATGCCATACGTAGTAACTCTGTGGCTGCAGTCATAAAAAAATTGAAACGTGCAATAGGTTAAACTCTTACGGCAATATGGACCTTCTAAGGTGCCCAGGAGAATATTTTGCAGGAGATAGGTTAGAATACCACCAACAAAACCATGCCATATTTCATGCCATTTCGTTTGCGTCTGACATATGTAGCCTTTTCCTCCCCCGCTGCGTCTGCTGCTACTCTGTCTCTGGTATCAGCCACTCTTGAAGTAACCTTAACACAGCCTGGATTCCGGTGATGTGGTCGCCTAGTAGATTGCTCTATGATTTGACTATTCTTTGCCCTGGCTAGTCATTAGAGCTGAGACCACGCTATCTACAGGATATGCGTGAGATAGGTTGACGAAATAAAAACAACACAGTTCATACTATCAGCTTGACTATTCAGTTCGTTTCGTGCTTACAGTTCACCAGGAGTTGCCGCCGCGTTCAGATCGAATTACTCTAGATTTCCACTATCACGTTAAAACTATACTGAATTGCTGAAATCTATCACGATGGAATAAATTAATAACACGGTTTTGAAAGTATACTTCGCCGCTTAATTAACTGCTGGGAGATCTTGTTCACTTAATAAGATTCTCATTACTGATTATACTTCTCGGCGCAATCCGACGTTTGTATCCCCGGCAGGCAAAACACGTCTACACGGTATCACGTCTCAGACTAGAAGCCCGGCGCTAAAACCTAATATTGCTTACCAAAACAGATATAGCCTCGCCTCCAGCTGGATTTCTCTGAAAAACTCTAGTTAGCGAGCTACAACCACGCGGACGTTTCCCCGAAATACTGGTTTGGGCCAGGTTTGGACCGGTCTACTAATTATCCAGGTAGCGACCCAACCCGTGACCACAGCCTTTCGACGGAACATTTCATCCATATAGACCAGCAACTTTATTATATAGCTCTGGGTTAAAATACTTATTGGCATTCTAGTAATTGAATCTAAATGCTGTTGCTTCGTTTCATGAACTTATCCATCTGTAATATTCATTATCTTAAATTCTTTCAAATTACTTCCTCATTATAATTTAATTATCATTTTATTCATTGTTAAAATCGTATTCAATCATACGGCTGATAAATACGGCATCACATAAGCTGTAATTTCTTTAGTATTTTATGTTGCTGTCACTTTAAATGAAATAGTATATATTACTTTGGGAAGTTGCTAAGCTGTAACCTGTCAGGTTATGCAGAAGGTCTGAAGCAATTACTTCAAGAAGCAAATTTTTTAGAAGTACTTGATCTTAACACAATGATGAAGTGATGTTGAAATCAGTCTATGGTCCATATAGCCAAGAGCTACCAGCTAATCGTTATGCAGCAATTGTACATCACTTTCTGCTATTCTATTATCATTCATTAATTTATTATTGGACTTCTCTCTTGCTTAGCATTATGTTTAGGATATTTCAACACGTTTGTTTGTTTATTATTAACAGGATATTCACAGAGCCAAATTTCGACTGAAG
The DNA here is from genome assembly GCA_030765055.1 of Mantis religiosa. Taxonomy (NCBI): domain Eukaryota; kingdom Metazoa; phylum Arthropoda; class Insecta; order Mantodea; family Mantidae; genus Mantis; species Mantis religiosa. The sequence goes on from CM060953.1 coordinate 143,510,133, forward strand.
TATTCCTGCAAATTCCCACAGTGTAAGAGGAGCTACTATCAGTCCCTAGAACTATGCAGCAAGTACACCAATGTGCACTTGTATAAATTTTACCGGGGGCCAGCAATACTACAGAAGTGGAAATATATTTGTAAATATTCCAGTGAAAGTTGTGCTTCCTTTCTTATGTGCGAATGTAATTTCTTTGGAAGAAGGCTTCACAAAAGGTTCGAGACGTAAGTTAAAGCATGGTGTGGTATAAAAAAAATTTGGAAGTGGACCCATGCAGTGCTAAGTTTCAACATGGAAGTGATAACGTCTTTAAATGAATCTGCTCAAGTGCTTCCAAAATTACCGACCTTTGTGAAGATGGTGTGTAGTTGAGCCTTTTCTTGACAGTGAACCGGGGTTTCTAGATTATCTTTGTCTCCGAAAAAAGTGTCACATGTATAAAATGCACAGAAGCACAGTGACAAGATTGGCTAAATTTAAAAAAAATACTGGCTAAAGAAAGAGAAAACGTTCAGAATCTGAAAAAAGTGCCAGAGAGCATAAGACTATGTGCAAAACATGGAATACACACTTATACATATAATTAAGACATGTGTCCCATTTTAATGTATAAATACATTAAAGATAACAAAACTAACACTTTTGAAAAAAAGGACAGCTACCACAGCCCATGAGAAGAGGATTAAAATATTGATATTAGTATAATTTCAGACCTTTTTGGTGTTTGTTTTTAGTGACAATTAAGTGGTAGCTTTTTTGATATTGTTATCCAGTTTTTTAAATTTTCCAGATTTATTTAGACAGTTATAGAAGGAGTAATTTGCCTAAATAAAGTTATTTCTTCAAATGCTGCATTTAACTTTTATTTTTAATGCATAATATTTACAGTTTCTGGATGACAAGTAGTTAATATTGTTAATCTTTTGCCTAAAATTAGTCATTCATCTCAAACTGCTTTATGATTTGGTATAGTTTAATGCTGTGATTACATTGATTTAATTGTTTTTTGTACTTTTATATGTGTGTTTCATTACTTGTTTGAGGTTCTTTCTCAAAGGTTTTGCTTTAACCTTAGGTAACTCCTGGGGCAGCTAATCTCATTAAGATTGAATCTATTATGCTTAATACACAGCTTATGTTATGCTAAACTTTCCATGTACCTAATACAATGAATTATGTTATTAATCACTTTAAACCCTTCAGCAATCCCTACAGTGTTATTACAGAACGTTACGTTAAAGCGTATTTGTAAAATATTCAAGTTTATCATTTCTGTCGTTTATATAACTTTGTGCAACAGCTGCAGTTTTATGTTAAAGTGTCTTTGTTTTAAATGAAAAAGATTACTGTGTTATTCATATGATTTACAAATATGTGTAATATTACACAGAACGTTTTGCTAAAGTTTCTTGGTAATTAAATGAATTAGCCATGTTGCATCACTTTTAAATATTTTGAGTTATAGCTAGTGTTGTTCTATGGATTCTTTGTAATTTATTTAGTTGAATTACTCATGTTACTTAAGTAAATGTTAAATTAATTTGTTATATTAATGAGACAGTATAATAAACAAAGGAAGAGGTAACTGTCAAAAAATGCTGTTATTCTAATTTTCCTGTCAAATACCACACCCTATTGTTAATTCCTTGAAAGTTAATACAAACTCTTTAGGTAATTAAAGTGGAAAATAAGACAGGTGCCATGCAGAAAATTCACTTAAAGATTCAGCTGATTATGTTCCGATACTTTATTGCTACATATTATATAAGATAATTATGTGAGCTTTTAGAAAGTGCTACAACTTCGAAACTGCTGTCACAACTTTGAAAGATCACGTAATTATCTTTGTGCGTTATCTGTAGCAATTCGGTATTGAGATATATAACCAGCTGACAGCTAAGCAAGTATGAAAAATACAGCTGCGCGATTTTTCATAATTTAGTTTGCCCCCAGAAAAAAGGGGCGCTGCGATCACGTCCTGTTGCCAACGATTAACATGGGAGGTTCACTTCTAATAAGTATATATATATATATATATATATATAATTTTTTTTTTTTTTTTTTACGTCCGCCCCAACGTTAAGTTATATCGGACGGTGAATGAATTGGGTGAAATGATGCTCAAATGATTTCAGGGTCCATTGAGCTTAGAGTTACCCGACATTCGTCTTGAAGGATAAGGGAAAGCCCCGGAAAAAACTTATCAAGGTAACTCACCCTGACCGAGATTCGAAGTCGGGACCTCTTGAACGTGAGGCAGACATGCTACCATCTACGCTACCGAAGCTGGACTTAATAAGTATATCCGAAAGCTTGGCGTCACTCTGCGAAGTTCATCATGAAAGTAAGACATATTTTTGTGTCGGTCCGTGATCATGCAGGAAACGTTTAATTGCGAATGCACCTGTGTTGCACTAGTGGTGTGTGGCAAAGATATATCATCGGTGTAACAACAATTGTTTGTAAAAGAACAGCATCTATATTATTTAACATTATAGCAGAGATTACTAATTGTTTTGTGGAATAAAACCCACAATATTTCATGGAGAAGAATTGTTGTTTATTTTCCAATAATTGCAGTATCAAATTCCTTTGCCCTGCGACTGTAACCGAAGGTAAGACTCATTGCTCCAGAGCTGCCGTAGATAACTACAAGATATCTACTAGATCGTCACCAAAGATGAGAAACTAATCCGCAACTCCCACCTCAGCTTTTGTGAGAGATTTTCTATTGGAAGCTTAAGACGTTGTACGAAATATTTCGTACTTAGTTATAACTTCTCCCCTTTAGAGAAAGTAACTGAACTCCTATAAGGGAGATAGAAAATATTGCAGAGTAGTCAGCGTCTAACTTATAAAGCCAGATTTCCCGGGTTCGATTCCCGACAGGGGTGAGGAGTTTTACTTTCACCAGAATAATTCATTATCACGCATAGAGTGTGGAAAAATGTATGTAAATGTGCATGTGGTTGAAGACTGAGATTACTAAAGCCTAACGTAATAATAATCTGCAGTCATCGGGCTGTTTCACATATGAGAACCCAGTAACACCATGCAGGTTACTAAAGGAGACTACACAAATCGAACAATAGAGAAACAGATTATTAAGTATTCGAATTGGATTGGTTAAGTTTAGCAATTAATTTAATTTAAAATGATAACATTGATGTGTTTTCACGAAGAGCAAACTTCTAAATTAGTAATTTGAAAGAGAAAATGTGCTGTATTTTATTTACATATAGAAGTGTTCATCAATAAGGAATTGTGTAGATTTTGGCTATTATAACATAACATTTCTTTGGATAGATAGAGTCAAACTGAACAATTCAGTGCCACGGACGAGATTTGAACCACGGATTTCCTGATTCAAACCCCGGCCATGAAATTGAAATTTTGAGTTTGAATCCATCTACAACCTTAGTCTATACACGGCTAGTGTGAAGGAACCATTAATTTCCATCAATTAAATTAATTAGGAGTCGATTAATGACACAAAACAACACTTAATTTTAAATTTTCCCGGAAGCGATTTCTGAGGCCTTCCCTCTATCTTCAGCCGGACATCGACTTGTTCTCATTGGTGTAGCTGGCAATATTTGGTCATCGGTCTCCTCTGGTGGCGGTTCGAGGAACTTGCTGAACAAATCTTTCTGGGGGATGTCGAAATTGAATACTTTGTTCCTATTTTTTGAAATAAAGATTTGTTCCCATGTGGACAGTTCTTCTTTTCCTGTTGTATGTTTTAGTAATTTTGGTTCAGAATTTATGTTGTGGCTTTTTTCCCAAAAATGCGTGGCAACTGCTGATTTTTCTAATTGTTTGTATTGTCACCCTGGCGGTAGACTCGCGAAGCCGATGAAAAATGATGGCCGTGGAGATTCGGAAAACTTAGGGTCCGATCGTTACCGGAAGCGAGACAGTTGAGGGTAGTGTTTTGAGTAAATAAACAGTTTTGAGGTTCTAGCAATTTTGTAATATTGAACAGTGTATTTCGAGGAGAATAAAGTGTAGTTTTTGTGTTTCGTAACCTCGTTTTATTATTTCACGAACCCACAAAGTCACAACTGGTTTCAGGAAGCGGGATAACTACATCACCGAACATTATGGCCATGGAATCGGCATTGGAAATGCTTTTGCAGAAGATGAACGAATTAACAGCGAAGTCGGAAGCGGCAAATAACAACTTGGCCGCGAAGATGAACGAGTTAACAACAAAAACAGAAGTGGCAAATAACAACCTGGCCGTAGAGTTGAAAGAAATAAAGACCGAATTGACCACAGAAATGAAGGCAGCGAACGACAGTCTGGCCATGGAAATGAAGGAGGCGAGCGAGGTCCTCGTCGCCAAATTTGAGGAATAGTTGGCCGGCGTGAGGGATGACGTGACGGAGCTGGGCAAGCGGATGGGCCAAGTGGACGAGCGCGTCGAGGACCTGGCGAACCGCGTAAACAACCTGGAGGAAAAGGCCGACAGCAGCGTCAAGTCCCTGAACGCCATGGTGGAGGACGTCGTCAGCAGGGGACTGAAGGATTTGAAGGCTGATGCACCGGGACGCGACACAACATCGGCGCGCGTCAAACCTCCGAAATATGACGGCGCGTCAACATTCGAGGTCTTCCGCCGCCAGTTCGACACAGTGGCCAAGCACAACAGATGGTCACCGGAGGAGGAGGATACACAGTTAATAGCCAGCCTCCAGGAACGGGCCGCGGAAATCCTAAACGGCGGCGCCCAAGGACATCTGGGAGTCCCTGGAGAATCGCTTCGAAAACCACTGCTTAGCCGCAGCATACCGCAGCCAGCTAAAGGCACGGTCGCAGCAGCCGGGGGAGACGCTGCAGGAATTCGCCATAGCGTACGAGCAGCTGGCTAGCAAGGCCTTGGTTGACCTGCCACTGGAGTTCATATCACGGGAAGCCGCCTACAACTTTGTCGACGGGGTACGGGACACTGAGATTCGTCAGCGCCTAATGCTCGGCGATTATAAAAACATCCACGAGGCGCTGACAGCGGCATTAAGGATGGAGGCGGCCAAGGTAGCATCTATCCCGACGTGGAGAACGAGGAGTGTCCGCTGCGCCGGAGACAGAAGACCAGCTGAGGGACGCCGGCGAACACCTAGTGGCCTGTGTTGGGGCTGTGGACAGCCCGGACACCTGCGGAGAGACTGCCCACACCTGGAAGAGCAGCCGGAAAGCGAGTAAGGGCCGTCGTGGAGAGGGGCACGTCGGCGCCATTACCACCATCCCCTCGAGTGACACTGCGCGCCGTCAGCCGGCGTATGGATGACAACCTCATCGCGGACGGTTGGGTAAGAGGAAAGCGGAGCTGCGTGCTGGTGGACACCGGGGAGGCCGTGACTATCATCAGACCTGACGTGGCGAAGGGTTTGCCGGCAAGGAAGCCGAGCCGACCATACCAGCTTGTGACGGCATCGGGCGACACCATGCCTGTGGAGAAGGAGGCCCTACTGGAGCTGAACTTGGGACGGAGTACCGTGCGTCTCTGGGTGTTCCTCGCGAAGGTGGCTGAGGAGGTGATTCTGGGACTGGATGCCCTCAGGAGCCACGAGGTGACGGTCTACTTTGGCAGGAAAGTCCTGAGGCTCAACGGAGAAGAGGTTATACTCCGTCAACCAGAAGAGCGCCTTGGAATTGGCAGGGTCGTCTTGAGCGAAGACGTGGTTGTCCCCGCGAGGAGCGAAGTGATAGTGACTGTGCGACCGGAAGGCCAGACAGCACGTTGGGTCCAGAGGCAGCAGGAGTACGACTTCACCTCGAAACATCGCAGAGGGAAGAGTCACGGTAACGTGGACGCTATGTCCCTAAGACCCTGTCCAGAAGAGTGCGGCCAATGCACAAAAGTGGAGGGGAAGGAGCGTGCCGCATCAGTTCGAGTAGTCACGGCAGTGCCTGCGGATGGCTGGGATAGCGCAGGCCTGAGAAGGGAGCAGCTGGCGTACGCAGACTTGGCGCCACTCTTGAGGGATGTGGAGAACCCGGTGGACCACCTCCACGACATGCACGAGATGGCTCGCCAGAACATCTAGAAGGCGAGCGACCGCATGAAAATCCGAGACGACAGGCAAGGGTTCCAGCAAGGTGACCTGGTCTGGTTGTACCGCCCGACCCGCACCAAGGGACGCTGCCCGAAGCTTCAGCAGCCATGGCAAGGATCGTGCCGTGTGGTGAAGAGGACTAACGACGTGGTCTACCGCATCCAGAAGGTGCCCCGAGGAAAGATGTTGGTGGTACACCTGGATCGCCTGGCCCGCTACGAAGGCGCTGTTCGGGACGACCAGCCTTGAGGAGGGAGCAGTGTCACCCTGGCGGTAGACTCGCGAAGCCGATAAAAATGATGGCCGTGGAGATTCGGAAAACTTCGGGGCCGATCGTTACCGGAAGCGAGACAGTTGAGGGTAGTGTTTTGAGAAAATAAACAGTTTTGAGCTTCTAGCAATTTTGTAATGTTGAACAGTGTATTTCGAGGAGAATAAAGTGTAGTTTTTGTGTTTCGTAACCTCGTTTTATTATTTCACGAACCCACAAAGTCACAGTATTTTATGGTCCTAAAGTGTCTTTTGCTCTTGTTTCTGAATTTCTTTTGGTTTTTCCAATATAAATTTGACTACAGTCACAGCATTCAATTTGATATATAGCAGATTTTTTGTTAGATGGAATGGCATCTTTGATGTTTGAGCAAATTAGGTTTTTTAAGGAGTAATGGTTCACTGGAGCAGGTTGAGTGTTTCGTTTTTTGAAGACTTTTTTGAATTTATCAAAGGCCCATGGATGGCAAGTGAATTTTTTGAAGATCATTTTAGTTTCTGTAGCTGAGACGGTTGTGGTTTCCTTTAGTAGTTTCTTCTTTTTTGATAAGTTCACTTTATTGTCTCCTAGTGATTTAGGAAAGTCAGTTTTATGTGCTATTTCAATAATTTTGTTGTATTCTATTTTGTATTCTTCTGCTGTGAGGGGGATGTTGACCAGTCTGTGTGCTAAACTATTAAAGATTGCCTGTTTGTGGGATCTTGGATTGTAGCCATTAGCTTTTATGTAGTTGTCTGTCTGTGTTGGTTTTCTGTAAATGCCAAGGTGTATTCTATTTTCTTTCTGATTATTTTTAGGTCTAAAAATGGTAAATATTCGTCTTTTTCAACTTCTACAGTGAACTTGATGCTTTTTTCTTGAACATTTAAAAGTTTTAGTGCATCACTGATGTGTTTTTTTGGCACTTTGGCAAATATGTCTTCTACATATTTTTGCCAGAGTTTGAACATCCTTATTTCTAGTGCACGTATGTGCATGTATGTACAGATCGGCCAGGAAGGGTGATAAGGGGTTGCCCATTGCTAAACCAGAAGTTTGATGGAAATATTTTGTTTGAAACTGGAAGAAATTCTGTTCTATGCATAATTTGGCAAGTTCGATGTAATCTGAAATTTCAAGTGATGACATTCCAAGTGATTTGAGCCATTTTTCTATCAATGTTGGGAGTTGTTTAACTGGTATGCTGGGAAACTGATTTACCGTCAAATGAGACTAGTGTGTCCTCTTCATTTAGTTCAGCATCCTTAATGTGTTCTATAAGTTCATAGGTGCTTTTGATGCTTAGGCTATCGAATTTTGGAAATGAGTTGAATTTGTTTATTAGCCACTTTGCAAGTTTGTATGTTGGTGAATTTATACTTCTAACTATAGGTCTCATTGTTATGGATGGTTTGTGTATTTTGGGTAAGCCATAAACTCTAGGTAAGCAAAGTGGCTAATATACACATTCAACTCATTTCCAAAATTCGATAGCCTAAGCATCAAAAACACATATGAACTTATAGAACACATTAAGGATGCTGAACTAAGTGAAGAGGACACACTAGTCGCATTAGTTTCACCAGTCGGTTATTCAAGTGGTTACTGTGCATGAGGCATTTCCAACTGGTGTAGTCTCGAATTATGAAAGTGAATTTATAGAGTTTCGCAAGGCATTTCTAGTTAATACCAAAATCTGGCATACTACAAAAATATTGCTTTTTCCATTTACTATCTTTGCCTCCATATTTGTTGTGCAAATTATAATTGCTACATTATTGCATAATCAATCATAAAACCCCGAGTTTTCGGTCTAATTCCTGTTAAAATGATAATTTTGCTCTAACGATTTGAACATATTTTTTGTGCCTACACAAGAAGTTAAACAGTGAAAACATTGACTTAGTTTTAGTTGATTTAAATTTACTGAAGTACTAAATCTTACATACATTAGACTACTCACCAAAATTGGTCCTCAACTCTATTCTAGATGGAAACAGATCTTCCTAATCAATCACGACTATACGCTTTGTTTCTGCAAATCTACAAACCACAGTATGTGCTCCTTAACCGTTGAGGAAATTACCCGGAACTTCTGCAGTCATGTCATCTATGTTAAAAACTAGAGAACGAGGTTGAGAGATTTCTAGAAGCAAGGACGCGTGATTTTAAAATTCGATGAATTTCTGCGGCCATTTTGTACTCTCGATCTCATCTGGTATCAAATATTTTCTTTTTATACCTTTAAACATAACGACAAATGCCAGTTTCCCATCAGCTTTTGTTACCCATATGAAGCGTTCGGGTTTTCGTGTCACTGCACCACTTCACGATGCATTCGTAGACTTATTTTCCTCCGGAATAGAACCTGGCGAAACACTCTTCTCTTTCAGCACCTCAGATGCCTGATTTGTAGCTTTCTCACTCATTTTATGATAAATATCTTCCTGGTGTGTGTCTTAACTGCAAATCTTGGTTTCCTGCATCTAACAACAATTGTTGACAAATGCAAATCGCTAGACTAATAACTCTTTAGAGCAGTTGGTAAAATATTCTGTAATTTATAGTACTTCCTTTGTTTTGTCGATTAATGAAAAAATATATGTGCTTCGTCGTAACAAAATATAAAGGGTCTTTCTTAAATGTAGTTTTAATCGTTCTCGTAACAGTAGTATAACAGAATGATTTATATATAACCGACATATTTATTCCTTTAATTATTCCGTTGGAAACTCATTCATAAATTTCGACCCAACCTTAGCACCAAATTAAGCAGAATGTTCTGGAGTTTCGATTCCTTGCCACTAGATGCACAGATGTTTATATAAATTACAGAATTTCTATCAGCTACATTAATCTTCCGTGACTATTCCATTCCGAAGTGCCACAGAGAATAGAATATACGATACTTTAATGTTACAACATGCACATCAAGGGCACAATTGCGTTATAACTAGATCTTCTCAAGTATAATGAAAGAAAGAACAAACTGATGTTAGGTACTAAGACATTCACATCGGGTTTTGGATAACCTACGTTGCCATCTTGCACGTGAATGATCTCCGTAACAGTTGCCCTTCAATGTGCATTCATCCTTAAGGGTACACTTATTCTTGTTAGGATAATGTACATAATTCGTTCTGTAAAGTATTATTAGCAGAGATAGGAATTTCCAAGCTTTAAAGCCAGATGAAAGGAAACGTTTGTGGGCCTACATTGTCACGTAACAAGCCATCTCTATCGTTTTTGGAGTGTGCTTCCGTCACTGACTACGGGTTTTAGTTGTGCACTAATGCCGTCATGGGGATTTGATATAAACTGTGTTGTGTGAGTTTGAGCAATTCTATGCCTACATTTCTCTAAAACAATTACTCCAATTTAATTTTTATTACCAAATAAAGGATTGTATAAGGGCTGTTCAATAAAGAATGATCACAAACTTTTTAGACAAATACCTTTACTCATCCTCATAATTTTGATGGTTCTTCTCAAAATAGTCTCCCCTGAATGCGATGCACTTGTCCCAGGGTTTGTGCCAGTCTTCAAAGACATGCTGGGAAACATTTTTGAGAGATCGTTCAAAATCGCCTCCACAGCCTTCACCACTGCTTCTGATGATGGATAATGCCTCCCACGAAGGCGTTTCTCAAGTAAGGGAACAGAAAAAGAGTCACACGGGGCTGAATCTGTATTATAGAGAAGGTGAGGGACGCACTTCACGTTTAATTTAACAAGATATTCAGCAACAACATTGGCAATATACGGCCGCGCGTTAATCGTGGTGCAGCATCCAGCCAGCTTCATGGAAATGTGGTCTTTTGTACCTGATATGGACTTGCAATGTTTTCAGGACATCCCTGTAGTATAGTTCAGTTGCTGATGTGTGTGCCGTTACAACATGCTGATAAACCATAAAGAACATAGCTTTCCCTGCAGAAGCAACCACTATTGCTTTTTGGGGGGGTTGGTGATGAAGGATATTTCCACACTGAGCTTTGCTGTTTGCTCTCAGGATCAAAATGATGTAGCCAAGCTTCATCAGCAGTGATTACGTTTGAAAGAAACTCCGGATCTTCCTCTAACATCAAAATTCACTGCATGTTACCTCCATTGCAGCGGTAGGTGATACTGAACATATCTGAACTTGCCTGGTTCTCTCACAGGCGGACCAAGACTACCAAGAATGAAACTACTACGGCGCATTTGTTTCACTTTAAGCTAACAGAATATAATAAGTCTGAATTTTAGCGCAAAAGATTATGATCGTAAAAAATTATGATCATTCTTTATAGAACAGCCCTCGTATCTCATAGGAGATTTAAATACATTACAAAATTATTATCCCACCAAGCGCTTTTCTTTATATTTTACTGAATACTAAACAAGTATTTAAATCTCCTATATCATAAGGTATCACCAACCAAAAAATTACAAATTTAATGATTTAAGCCATTTGGTAACTTCAATGTTATATTATTTGTTTTATTGGAGTAGAAAGTGTCAGTCCTAGCTACCAAATAGCTGGTTTTAGCATGTATAAACAGTGTAAATAATTATCTATAAATAATTTCATATATTATTTTCAATCTGGATGTACTGATCTTATACGAATTTCATTCTCCATACAGCAGAGTTGCAATTGTATGTAGCACAAATGTTGCATAAAGACTAAAAAGTGGCACTATCTTGAAATGAATTTAATAAATAAAAAAGAAGCACTGTTCAAGTTTCAGAACGCTTACTCGCATTAAAAACTCAAGAAGGGAGTTAAGAAACAAAACATTTGCATTCGTATGTTGCTTTTCACATCTAAGCTCCATTTGCCGCTTGGCTATGAAACAATTGCCAAACAGCAGCTAGCTCCTTTTCATGCTGATTTTTGTCGCCAATAAACAATAAATCAGTCAAAATTTCCAGACCGTAGAGAGTAGAGGGAAATCCACATGAATAGAGTATAATTTGCACCATCTTTCTGGAATATCCGGGTTGGAAGTTGGCAAATAACGACCGAATCACAGGGACAGTCAGAGTACTGCATTAGGATATGGATAATCTACTAACTGGCTTAAATGTCTCAGTATAATGGAATGCAGCATATACTAGTTAAATTAATAATTAGAAAGTTCTAAATATTAATGTAATTGTTTTTATATAAGATGGCCCACTCTGAACAAATTTTTACCTACAGAAGCTCCTTTTATAAATTACTTGTACAAAACAGCTGAAATAATTTTGATTAAGTTGTACGTTGTGATACTGTCGTAATTAAAGTGTACGTATACCTTGAAATTCTTATAAGTGTACTTTGAACCTCTCCTCACTCTTAATAAACATTTTGAAATAAAACTTTAGAATAGGAATGTACAGAACTCAATAATGTGAAATCTGTGTAAGCTACTTCTTTTTTCTTTTCTTTTATCGAGTTTTCTTTTTCTAAATTCTTCATGACGTACCGATGTATAAGTGACTTGGAAAGAAAGTTCTGTGAGTTTAAAAGTTATTTAGCTCACATCTTGTACACATGTTTCTAGTAAAAATATATACTTTATAAAAATGTAACACAAAATATTGATGGAACTTTGAATACTCCTTGCCACAAATTCTTCGGTAGAACAATAACTTGTTTTTCTTTATTCTAAAATGGTTATTGGATTTAAATCATAAATTTACCAATTTGGATATTAATTTTTCTTTCTTTTCTGAATGCTTAAAGGAAAAAGCTTCTCTAGTCTTTTATAATTAATATTACTTTTAGTCAAATAAATAGCATCAGAGATGCAGATTATATAATACAACCAGAGACTGTGTGAAAATCAAGGGTAATTTACTTTCATTATTTATATCAATTTAAGTATTGAAAAATGAATGTTGTTGGAAAAATACAAAAGGGAAACGAAAGCTTTAAATGTTTACCAGCTTACAATTTCAACATGTTTAATGTTTCTAAACATAGGAGAGTGGGAAAGAATTATGAGGCGCATTGCACATTGATTCACACTTTTCTTCTATCATTCCTGAATGTGTCATTAAGTGTCTGGCATATCACTATAAGTGTAATCTCTGCACACCATAGCCCGTTCTGTACACTCAACTGCATGTAACCGTCGTTACTTGAGTTGCATCATGGAGTATGATCATGAAGAACGATACTGTTCGACAGAATTTCTTTGTGAAAGAGGGAGTAAAAATTGCTGATATTCACGAGTATTGCTGGCAATATATGCAAAGAATGTACCGTATACAACTGGATGGATGACCCGAAAAGCGGTCAAATGTCAGTTCGTCAGGGAAAGTCACGGCAAAAGCATCAACCAGCATTACAAGTGTATAAAAGTACATTCAAGAGGCCAAAGGACTTGCCAGGATTACTCTGCATTGCTTATATCTCGAACAACCTAAGATGGTAAGGGGACGGAGTTCTTCATTTACCAACTGGTACCAGGGACCATGCAATTCAAAAGAAAAATATCACACAAATGTGCGCCAGGAGTTGTCTTGCAATGTTCGTCTCTATGATAGTCGGAAAACCACGGATGCCATCGCTAAAATGGCTTTCCAGTGCATTCTCTTGAATTGGCATATCCGTTGCTTCCTCGGTTTGTTAACCTTGTACTGTGGTTAATTTACCCAATATATATGCCATACCTTAAGAAAATAATGCTATTTCTTGCAAAACCTTTTAGTTAATAGCCAGGAAATTGATTTTACTTCCCACATATAAGGCATGAAGCAAAACTAAATGTTATAAATAAACTTTATAAGATAAAGTAGATGCATTACATTTCTGAACTTAGATCGTAGCTTTGAAAGTGATTTAATTAAATAATTTTATGAAAGTTACATACACAGGCAGTCCTTATACTACAAATATACCACTGTATTTAAAATAGCATTTTATATCTTATAAGGCTTTTAATGATTAAAAGAGCTTAAAATCCTTTATTTCGATACTTTTATTAACTTTTGAGTGTTCACAGATAACGTTTTCTTTAGACAAAAACATACAACCATTTAATGACTTATTCGTATGCCACTTTTTCGTATGCCATAATTGTACAAAAGTCAGCAAAATCTAACAACCAGGTATAGAAGTTCTCAAGCTATTGGTACAGGTTAGTTACACTCAAATCACCATAACTGCATAAGTACACAACAAAAACCTGTAGTCAGTGGCGGTAGCACACTCCAAAACACCAGAGATGGTTTGTTCTCTGTTTGATTACACTTGTGAAAGTCTAGTTACAACGTAAATGTGCACTTGATGAGCATGTAATAACACTAAAACGTCGTGTATTCTATTCTCTGTGGTACTTCGGAAAGGGATAGTCACGGACGATGAGTGTAGTTGATAGAATCTTTATTAGTTACATAAACATCTGCGAATCTAGTGACAAGGAATCGAAACTCCAGAACATCGTGCTTAATTTGGTGGTAAAGTTGAGCCCAATTTTATGAATGAGCTTCCAGCGAGACAATTAAAGGTATATATATATATATATATATATATATATATATATATATATATATATATATATATATATATATATATGTGTGTGTGTGTGTGTGTGTGTGTGTGTGTGTGTGTCAGTTCTATATAAATCACTCAATATTAGTGCTGTTAGATGCAGGAAACCAAGATTTGCAGTAAAGATATGCAGCAATAAGTTATTTAGCAGAAAATGGCTTAGCTAGCTACAGATCAAGGGTCTGTGATGCAGAAAGAAGAGAGTGCTCTGTCAGGTCCTAAACCGGTGAAATATATGTATTAGAATGCATCGTGAAGTAGTACAGTGACAGTAGAACCCAAACGATTCGTATGAGTAACAAAAGCTAATGGGAAACTTGCATTTGTCGTTAAGTTGAAATATATAGAAAGAAACAATTTGATACCACTTGAGATTGAAAAAAAAATGGCTGCACCAGGTCATTGAATTTTAAATTCACGGATCCGTTGGTTCAGGACTTCCTGCAACCTCATTCTCTAGTTTTCAACACAGATGAAAGCATGACTGTACAATTTACCAACAATTTCCTCAACAGTTAAGAAGCAGATATTGTGGCTTGTAGATTTGCGGAGACAAAGCGAATAGGTATGATTGGTTAAGACAAAGTGCTTACATCTTGAATAATGATGAGAAACAATTTTGGTGTGTAGTCTAATGTATGTAAGACTTAATACTTCTGTAAATTGTAATGAACTGAAAATAAATCGATCTTTTCACTGTTTTAGCTGCTTGTGTAGGTACATAAAATTTGTCAAAATCATTGCAGCAAAATTACCGTTTTAACACGAATTAGACCGACACTCAAGGGTTTATAAATAGTTACCTAATATTATAATATTTTATTTGCTCGAAAATATGGAGGTAAAGACTTTGAGTGAGGAGAGCCATAATTTTGTAGTGCATCAGAATTTGGTATTAATATGAAGTGACTTCGGAAACTATAGATTCACATTCATCATCCGGGACTGCACCAGTGGAAAATACCTCATGTCCATTAATCAAAAGTGAAGATTCACCTGAATAATTTTAATTGTCTGGCTAAAAAAACATTCCACTGACGGCACTTCTGAAAGAATTTGGGTAGGAAAGTCTGCTGATATAGATTTACACAACTCATAATTATTGAATCAAGTACCAATTATTGCAGGATTCACACGAGACGCAAAGCTTGGATCAGTACTAAGTGCCGCTGAAATGTATCTGAGAGTTTATGGAATATAAATCCTAAACCACAATTAGTCTATAGGACACATGCTACTCAGATCAAGTGCCAAATTGGTTATGGTAGGAAATACACTGATTTGTCAACATTTACTGACGTCCGTTTCACTAACGTGGGTCCATGGGATAGCTCCACACATTGGCATACATGTTCCTGATGGTGTCTCTGGAAAGTCGCGACAGTTCATGGTTGGGGTATTCTTTCATCACACGATTGGCCGCTGCTCGCAGACTTCTTCCACCAGCCACACCATTGGTCATGGAGCCGTTTGTTTCAGGTAACGTACCGTTTGCACACGGAATGTTGTTTTGTGATTCAGCTCGGTGTACCGCAGCAGCTGCGTCTTGTCTGTAATCATAAAATTGGTGTTATCATTAAAACATCTCATTTTTTGTCGCCTGGTACCTCAATTTTCCTCCCGGTAGGAGCAAATTACCTGTATGGGGTCTTCTCTTTCACCATGTTATACGTTAAGCTAAAAGTAGTTTCAGAAGTTTTAAGATGTGTAACATGCACATCATGACTACATACATAAATAAGTGTTTGTTACAAACTTCAATTATCTGTTTACTAAAATAGATGAAATCTTCACAGAATTCCAGAGAATACATTCACAAAAATCTCTTTTTCTTCTGTCACTCTTTTTTGTTTGTAATTGCTATTGCCGCTAGGTGTCGTATTATATCTGTATTTAGTAACTCTCAACGTGATCTCTCAATCTCCTAGCTTTCAAAATGAAGCAAACTTAAAGGCAGAATCGACTGATTGTATTTAAAAATTCATTACGCTTTTTGAATTTTTTTAAATAAATATTTTCTCCCAAAAAATTAATTTTATTGGACTATATAATTGCTTTAATAGTTCAAATGCTGGATTTATTTCATGGTTAAATGACCAAAAATGACCTACTACTGCCGACTTATCAGCCTGTTTGTACCTAACACTTTGAAAATGTTCATTCCTTCTTGTGTCTATATCACGTTTGGTCCTTCCAATGCAAACCTGGTTGCAATCTAAGCAATTAACTTGAAAATGCCAGATTTTTTGTTATGTATTTCTTTTAAAACGTAGCAAATGTTTTATATCATATTTATTTTAAGGAACTCTTATTATTTCCTCAAAAACTATTTTACATTGTATATTAGGCCATGGCGAAGGATGGTAAGTAAATTGTTTACAATTATAATAGTCTTTAATTTTTTTAGGAACATCATATAAATGTTTTGATATTTAAATTTGTCAATATTTTTGTGTATAATATATTTATTAAAACTATTAATTATATTAGAATTGTCGCGATGAAAGGACGGACGCTTCGGTGCCGAGAGGTAAGCGCGGTTTATGTAGACAAACCGACTGCAGCTAAAGATAACAGTCGGATTGTACATCACTGAGGCGACTTACCGACACAGATAAGTGATATATTGATTGCTGTATAGAACATTCGAATTCATGTTTATTCCGGAAATATCTCGAAATTATCAATGAGATATATAAGAGACTGTGACACGCCAGCAGACAGTTGTGAAACAAGTGTGAGTCGTGAGTTGTGAGTAAGCAGAGAACAGCTGAAAAGGGTTGTTGTAAACACATGTCACAAGGGTGTTGTCAACAGTGGAAGTTAAGTAAGCTGTTATTGTCATAGACCTTGGTATTGTAGATTGTGATATGTGATGTAATTCTGCTGCAACGCAAAGTGTTTCTACGCAAAAGAACATTTAGAATCTCTGCAAATTAGACGTTTAATTCTACGAACCCACAAAGTCACAACTGGTGTCAGGAGTGCGATATGAAGGCTCCATTGGAAAAGATTTTGTAGAAGATGATAGAAATGAAGGCCAAACTGACCTCGGAAATGAAAGAAGCAAATGACAACCTCGCTGCGAAAACAGAGGCGGCAAATAACAACCTGGACGCAGAACTGAAGCAAATAAAGACAGCTAACCACAACATCACCGAGAAGTTGAAAGAAATGAAGGCCGAATTAACAACGAAGAGGGAAGCTGCAAACAGCAATTTGGGCGAGACAATAACCGCAAAGATGACAGAATTGACCACAGAAATGAAAGCGGCGTATGAGACCCTCGCCGCAAAGTTTGAAGAGCAGTTGGCCGACGTAAAGAATGACGTCATCGAGCTGGGCGAGCACGTCGAAGATTTGGAGAGCCGCGTTAACGATCTGGAGGGAAAGGCCGACAGTAACACCAAGTCCCTGAACGTCATGGTAGAGGACAATTTCGGCAGCAGGTTGAAGGACTTGAAGGCCGACGCACCGGGACGCGACACAACATCGACGCGCGCCAAACCTTCTAATTACGACGGCACGACAAGTTTCGAAGTCTTCCGCCGCCAGTTCAACGCAGTGGCCAAGCACAACAAATGGTCACCAGAAGAAGAGGCTATACAGTTAATAGCCAGCCTCCAGGGAAGGGGTGCGGAAGTTCTGAACGCGGTTCATACAGCGGCGGCGCCCATGGAGATCTGTGAGGCCCTGGAGAACCGTTTTGGAAACCACCGCTTAGCCGCAGCGTACCGCAGGAAGCTGAAATCAAGGTCACAGCAGCCAGGAGAGACACTACAGGAGTTTACCCTGGCAATTTTAGCACCTGGCTAGCTAAGCCCTAGCCGACCTCCCACCAGAGTTCGTATCCCAGGAAGCCACCTACACTTTCGTTGACGGGGTCAGCGCAGCCGGAAGAAAGATTAAAGCCCGGCATGGAGAGTGGAACTTCGGCGCCATCATCACCATCCCCTCGAGTGACACTGCGCACCGTCAGCCGAAGTATGATTGACAGCCTCATCACGGACTGTCGGGTGAGAGGGAAGCCTTGCCACTGAATCTAGACACCGGGTCAGCCGTGACCATCATCACACCAGACGTAGCCAAGGGTTTGCCGATGAGGAAGCCGAGCCGACAATAATAGCTTGTGACGGCATCGGGTGACACCTTGCCTGTGGAGAAGGAAGCCCTGCTGAAGTTGACCTTGGGAATGAGTGCCGTACGTCTGTGGGTGTTCGTCGCGAAGGTGACTGAGGAGGTGATACTAGGATTAGATGACCTCCGTAGCCACGAGGCGACGGTCGAATTCGGCAGGAAGGTCCTGCGCACAATGGAGAAGAACTGATACTCTGGCAGCCCGACGAACACCTTGGAATCCGCAGGGTTACCTTGAAGGAAGACGTGGGGGCCCCCGTGAGAAGGAAGGTGGTGTTACCGGCGAGACTGGAAGGCCAGCGGACGAAGATCATGATGCTAGACCAAAAGATGCCTGTGCACGGACTATATGTAGCCAGGACATTGTTTCCATGCCGAGACGAAGTACTAGTGAGGCTGCTCAACCTGGCAGTCACTGATCCAGACGTCCAGTCCGGAACGAAGCTGGGGATAATTCGAGCACCATATCAGCGTGACAGCAATGAAAAAGACAAAAGAGTAAGTTACGACGCAACAGCTGGAGCCCCGGCTAGAAGGCTTACTAGAAAGGGCGGCCAACCACCTCACAGTAGAGCAGCTGGAGAAGGGTTCGACAACTGCTGAGACGACAGCAGCGCGTCTTCAGCCAAAGTAACAGTGACGACGGCCGCACGTACAAAGTGCTTCACCGCATCGACACCTGAGACGACCGGCCTATTCGGCAACCACGTAGACGCGTTCCGCTGGCAAAAGAAGCAGCGGTGCGGGATATGCTAGAGGACATGAAATACAGGGTAGTGATTGAAGAATATGACAGCCCTCGGTGTTCCCCTGTATTTCTGGTGACGAATAAGAACGGCGAGCTACACTTCTGTGTGGACTACAGGAAGCTGAACGCTGTCACCCGGAAGGACTGTTTTCCCTTACCCCGGATGGAGGACACCCTAGACACGCTAGTTTGTGCATAGTGGTTCTCGATCCTGGACTTGATGTCGGGATACTGGCTTGGCCCTAGATTCTAGAGACAAATAGGAGACTGCATTCTCGATAGGAAAAGGTCTTTGGCAGTTCACAGGTATGCCCTTTGGCCTATTCAACGCAACAGCCACATTTCAACGCCTGATAGATTCAGTAATGAGAGGATTGACTTATGACGCCTGCCTGCTATACCTGGATGACATCATCACCGTCGGCAAGACGTTCGAAGGCCATCTCGTGAATCTGACAAAGGTGCTACAAAGACTTAAGGCGACCAATTTGAACCTAAATGCAAAGTAATGCCAGCTCATTCACAAGGAAGTGAACTACTTGAGCCACATAGTCTCACCAACCGGAGTAGCCACAGACAGGGAGAAGACCCAAGCCGTGAGAGTTTGTCCTCGCCCTAAGGATAAGCGAGAGTTGCGCAGTTTCCTGAGGCTGTGCAGTTATTACCACCATTTCATAAAGGGGTTCTCCAACATATCCAAACCCCTCACCCGCCTGACAGAGGAACACCGACCTTATGTTAGGACGGATGACGTCGAAGGCGCTTTCCAGCACCTGAAGAAGAGCCTGTGCAGTGCTTCTATTTTAGGATTTCCACAACGAGGCCGCACCTTCATTGTGGACACCGACGCCTGCGACCATTGCATTGGAGGCGTCCTATCGCAAATCCAGGACAGCCATGAGCGGGTGATAGCCTACTACCACAAGACGCTATCTAAGGCAAAGAACTACTGCGTCACCGGGCGAGAGTTATTGGCGGTGGTAAAGGCCTTGGAACATTTCCAAAAGTACCTCTATGGTCAGCCATTCCACCTGAGGACTAACCACTCCACCCTAACCTGGCTACTGAGCTTTAGAAACCTGGAAGGCCAGAGAGCACGTTGGACCAGGGGCTGCAGGAGTACGACTTCACCTCTGAACGTCGTAGAGGGAAGAGCCACGGTAATACAGATGCTGTCCTGAAGACCCCGTCCAGAAGAGTGTGGCCAGTTCAAAGGAGTGGAAGAGAAGGTATGTAGTGCAGCGGTAAGTGTGGTTACAGCCGTGCCTGTGGAAGGCTGACATAGCGCAGGCCTGAGGAGGGAGCAGCTGGCGGACGCAGACTTGCGACCACGCTTGAGGGAAGTGGAGGCAGGGACAAGAGCAACCTGATCGGACATCTTACCGAGGAACCCCATCTACAAGTCGTCCTGGTCCTAATGCGACTCACTGAAAGCAAGAGAGGGCGTGCTGTTTCAGGTATGGTAATCACCTGATGGGAAGACGCAGAGAGAGCAGTTGCTACTTCCCCGCAGCAAGGTCCCGGAAGTCTTGGTGGAAGTGCACGCCGGCACTTCAGGAGGACACCTGGGAGCAAACTGAACGGTCGACAAACTCCGACAGCGCTAACACTGACTCAGCCTCCGAGCTGACGCTGAGAGATAGTGCCGGCAATGTCGTGTATGCGCATGAGATGGCTCGTCAAAACATCCAGAACGCGAGCGACCGCATGAGGACCCGATGCGACAGGCAAGCCAACAGCCAAGGGTTCCAGCAGGATTACCTATTCTGGTTGTACCGCCCTACCCGGACCAAGGACCGCTGCCCGAAGCTCCAGCAGCCATAGCAAGGACCGTACCGGGTGGTGAAGAGGACTAACAACGTGGTTTACCTCATCCAGAAGGTGCCCCGAGGGAAGATGTTGGATAGCCTGGCCCAATACGATGGTACTGTTCGGGCGACCAGACTTGAGGAGGGAGCAGTGTCGCGGTGAAAGCAAGGACTTTTCGTTGCCACAGAGATAAGCGCTGTTTGTTTACACAAACCGCCTGCAGCTAAAGATAGCATTCGGATTGTGTATCACTGAGACGACTTTCCGACACAGAAAAGTAAGTAATTGGAACATTGTAGTGATATCTTGATTGTTGTATAGAGCATTCGAATTCATGTTTATTCCGAAAATATCTGAACTTATCATTGAGATATATCAGAGATTTTGACAGGCAAGCGGACAGTTGTGAAACAAGTGTGAGTCGTGAGTTGTGAGTAAGCAGAGAACAGCTAAAAGTGTTGTTGTGAAGACATGTAACAGGAGTGTTGTCAACAGTTGAAGTTGAGTAAGCTGTTTGATACTGTCCTCGACCTTGGTGTTTTAGACTGTGAGATGTGATGTAATTCTGCTGCTACGCAAAGTGTTTTTACGCAAATAAAGAACGTTTAAAATTTCGGCAAATTGTACTTTTAATTTTACGAATCCACAAACTATATATTCTCTATTAAATTGCTCTTTACTTAGGAGTATGTTTATTAACCTATAAACCAAACTGTGAACAACAGCAAATTTATGTGAAAGAAAAATCATACGACACTTATTGGCACTAACGATGGCAACGAAAGGCAGTGATCGAAGATGAAAAAACAATCTTTTGTAACCTAATGTCTTGAATTCTGTGATAATTTCAGTAACTTTCTTAAAAGTATAGGGGAATATGTTGGCCAATAATTATATTTTATGTAGTATTGGTTGCTTCTCTGGTTTGTTTCTGTTTATATATGTATTCACATCACTATCTCTACATATATAGTTTATTTTTACATAGCTCATACAAACTAAGAAAGCTTATTTTGCTATATACTTACTATTACTGTAAATAAACATTTCTATAAGTAGTTTCAAACAACATGTAATTGAAGAGGCAAGGTGCAGAGATGCTGTGTAATTTGTCATTAAGATTAATGCGTTGTAGCTACGTGGTAGTTTTGCTGAATTAAATTTTTGACGTTATAACTGCTTAAATTGGAGTGCCCTTTATAAACAGTAAGTATAGCCCAAACAGAAGAAATTCTCACCTGCTGATGGTGTTAATGACTCCATTGGTTCGGCGCTCGTTTTCCAAATCGTGTAGCAGCGGAGCAGGCTGACGCTGGGTCGGGCAGGCTGGCAGGGTACGGCTGCTTCGGTGCAATCATGCCACCCATTCCCTTGAGGTGTTCCACTTGTTGCAGTACGCCTCTGTTGAAGTCCTCCTGGACGGCGGACATGCCCGTGCCACCATCCACGATGGTCAGCCTGTTCTCACCGTCCAGCGTCTTCAGAATGGGTAGAGGCAAATCTAGGAAGAGCCTCGAGATGTCATCGGAAGGCTGCCACACTTTCGTCCAGACACCACGTCCCATTTGTTGTTTGGAAAAGTCCAGGAGGACCACCGAAGGATGTAGTTTGAACTGCGAACACGTATATACCCTGTTAGGTTTACCCCACCCTAGCTAATTTTATAATTAAACCGTCATCGCAAATATGGTGTTCACATCATTAAAGCAAAACCAGCTCGTATTACGAGTAGAAAACATTCTGATATATATAATTGGTTAAGGTTAGATAAGAATCCCTTTCGTTTATTTTTCCAACGTCCCGGTTACCGTAAATTCCTCACACTTTAAAACATTCATTCATGGCCTACTCTGTAATTTCATTTGTTTATCATTCATTGATTTCCACATTCACAATACAAACATTTTAACACCTTTAAACGTTTTAAATGCTTAAGTAACCTTAAAATAACACAAATAATATCACAAAACATACATATAACTAATAATTATGCTCGGAGTCAAATAAAAACAAGAGCCTCAAAAATGTTATACAGGATAGTTTGTGATGGGCGGCTATTGTTAAATCTTCCCATTGCTTTCCTGGAAGAACCTGATCTCAAATTATCAAGTCTTTTATTTAACTGACTATTCAATTTTTGTTATTTTGTTCAAAGTTACACGGTTACTCAAGTGAATCTTCACTCTTGATTAATGTGCATGAGGTATTTTCCATTGGTGCAGTCCGGGATGATGAATGTGAATTTATAGAGTTTCAACAGTTACTTCAAATTAATACCAAAATCTGACATAAGACAAAAATATGGGTTTCTGCAATCACTGCCTTTACCTCCATATTTGTTGTGCAAATTATAATTGATACAATATTGGATAATCAATCATAAACCATCGACTTTCGGTCTAGTTTCTGTTAAAATGGTAATTTTGCTCTAATGATTTGAACATATATTGTTGTACCTACACAAGAAGCTAAAACAGTGAAAACATGCATTTGGATTTAGTTCATTTGAATTTACTAATGTACTAAGGCTTACATACATCAGACTACTCACCAAAATTGGTCCTCACCACTATTCAAGATGATAACACTTCCTCTTAATCAATCATGACTATGCGCTTTGTCTCTGCAAATCTACAAGCCACTCTCTGCTCCTTAGCTGTGGAGCAAATTGTCGACAACTTCTACAGTCATGTCTTCATCTATGTTAAAAATTTGGAGAACGAGATTGCAAGAACTCCCTAACCAATGGATGCCTTTTTTTAAAATTCGATGACCTTCTGCGGCCATTTTTTATTTTCGATCTCAACTGGTATCCAATAGTATATTTCTATACCTTTAAACTTAACGACAAATGAAGGTTCCCCTTCAGCTTTTGATACACATATGAATCGTCCGGATTTTAGTGTCTCTGTACCACTTCGCGATGTATTCTAGACTTATTTTCCTCCAGATTAGAACCTGATGAAGCGCTCTTTTCTTTCTGCATCTCGGAACCTTGATTTGTTGCTTGCTCTCTCATTTTCTTATAAATTTCTTCTTCCTGCGTGTCTTAACTGCAAATCTTCGTTTCCTGCATCTAAGAGCAATTGTTAACAAACGCAAATCGCTAGACTAGAAACTTTTTTGGA
Organism: Mantis religiosa; assembly: GCA_030765055.1. NCBI lineage: Eukaryota > Metazoa > Arthropoda > Insecta > Mantodea > Mantidae > Mantis > Mantis religiosa. Next base: position 143,533,780 of record CM060953.1, read on the forward strand.
AAGTTGGTAACACACACATTATTCTGCAATTTATAGTACTTCCTTTGTTTTGTTGATTACTAAAATAAATGTGTGCTACGTCATAACAAAATATAAAGGGTCTTTCTTATGTGTGGTTTTAATCCATCCCGTAATAGCAATAATACAAAGTGATTTATATAGAACTGGCTCATTTAATTGTTTAATTATTTCATTGGAAACTCATTCACAAAGCTGGACCTAACTTTAGCACCAAATTATGCAGAATGTTCTTGGGTTTCGGTTCCTTTTCACTAGATGTGCAGATATATATATATATATATATATATATATATATATATATATATATATATATATATATATATAAGAGAAATTCTATCTGCGACGTTTATCTTCCGTGACTATCCCTTTCTGAAAAGCCACAGAGGATATAAAATACGCTGTTTTAGTGTTATGAGATGCTCATCAAGGGCACAGTTACGTTGAAAGTAGACTTCCTCAAGAGTATTGAAAGAGAGAACAAACTGACGATACGTACTAAGATATTCAATTCGGACAACCTTCGTTGATGCCCTGCACGTGAATGATCTCTGTAAATGTTGTACTTCAATGTACATTTATCCTCAAGGAAGCACTTATTCTTCTTAAGAAAATGTACATATGTGGTTTTGTAAAAGATTATTAGCAGGTATAGGAATTTCCAAACTTTAAAGCCAGATGAAAGGAAACGTTAGCAGAGTCTACATTGTCATATAACAAACCTCTCTTGTGTTTTGGAGTGTGCCACCGTCACTCACTACTAGTTTTTGTTGTGGACTTATCCATTTCCGGGGTTTTGAGTGAACATAACCTGTGCCAATAGCTTGAGAATTTCTATACCTCGTTATTAGATTTTGTTAACATTTTTACAGTTGTGGCTGAGGAAGATGTAGCATACGAATAAGTGAATATATATTTGTCTGTGTTTGTGTAAAGGAAACATTATCTGAGAACACTCAAAGCTAATAAACGGTGTAAATATATTATTTTAAGCTATTTTAACAAACAGAAAGGTGATGAGCTGAAAAATTGACATTTTAAATCAAGTAGTATAATTGCATTATAAGGACTTCAACGTTTCAATAAATATTTTAATGAAATCACCTTCAAAGCTACGATCTAAGTTCAGAAAATTAATGCATCTATTTTATCTTATAAAGTTTATTTATAACATTTAGTTCTGCGATATGCTTTTTATGTGACACAAAATACATTTCCTCGCTATTTACTATAAAGGTTTGCAAGAGGTAGCATTATGTTCTTAATTTAAGGCACATATACATCTTTTTATAGAAATATATATAGAAATATTGGGTAAAGTAAGCAAATGACATTGTTCACAAATCGCGGAAGCAAGGATATGCATTCTTACCTGCTTTCCACTGCAATTAAGGAATGCACTGTAGTTTTGGTGTACTGCAGCTGAGCTACTTTCGTTAGAGAATAAATTAGTGGTGACGGAAATGGGCTATCGGTGAAATTTAATGAAAAACTCCGATATATAGACGTTCTGATTATACCCCGAGAACAAGATTCAAGGCATCTACTTCTGAGTCTGGTTTTCATTCTTATGTGGCGGACGCTAACTCTATAAGGAACAGTACAACATTACATTAGACATAAAATAAGAGCTCTTGGGATTTACTTTCCTGAGCCCTTACGCTCATTGAAAATCCTCTATATAATGTTTAATGGTTCTACGTTTTTCTGAAATTTATCATATGCATTTTCTGTGTTGTAATGCATTTTGAGATATTTACCTTTTAACAACAAAATAAATAGAGTAAGTTTTAAAGCATACCATGATATTTCTTTAAGTTGATTTTGCTTGTTTTCCTTTTATATTTAATACAAAGAAATTATATTTGAACGTGGGACAAAAATATATATATTCAGCTTAGTAACTTAAAAGATAAGAAAGGTATCTAAACAAAATTAAAGAAATTGTAATAATTTGGAAGTATAAACATAAGACTAAGCTTTCAAGCATTCAATAAAACCTCTTGGATTTCGAGTAGTGCATTCTCTTGAGAGACTTAAGGACAGAGATTTTGAATTATTGGGTTCTTAACTCCAAGATAGAAACTAATATATAAAATACACGAGAGGTTTTCCATACTGATTTATACTTCATCTTTTTACACTCATTACGAAACATTATACCTCACCTTCTCAACAAAGTCTCCATTAAGCTCTACACATTTGTGCCACCAATGTGGTAACATCTTAAGGTCTACCACGATCCACTTTTTGGGGTCTGTCACTTCCACCGCAGGATAGCTGCTAGCAGTTACTAAAATTCTGCCAAATGATATCCTCGCAGAGAATTCTTCATAACCCCAAATATGTGGTAATATAAAAACAGGCCAATTCAAGAGAATGCACTGGAAAGGCATTTTAGCGACGGCATCTGTGGTTTTCCGACTTTCATAGGGACGAACCATGCAAGACAACTACTTGCGCACATTTTTGTAGTCATTTTCTTTTAAATTGCATGGTCCCTGGTTCCAGTTGATGAATGAAAATTTCCGTCCCCTTCCCATCTTAAGGTGTTCAAGATGTAAGCAATGCAGGGTAATTCTGGCAAGTCCTTTGGCCTCTCCAGTTCCTGAAAGTGATCGTACTATTCTCTTGAATATACTTTTATACCCTTGAAATGCTGATTGATGTTTTTGCAGTGACTTTTCCTCAAGAACTAACATTTGGTCACTTTTTCAGTCATCCGTCCAGCTGTGTACGGTAGATTCTTTCCATAAATTACCACCAATCCTTGTGAATTTCAGCAATTTATACATCTTTCTAAAGAAATTCCATCGAGTAACATTGCCCTTCATGATTATACTCCATGACGGCCATTGATATAATGACAGAAGTTCGGAGGACGGGCTGTACCGTGCAGAGATTACGCTTCTAGGGATTATGTGGGCAAGAGGAAGACAGCTGGATATTTGTGACGTATTCCAGCCGGGAGCGAGGTGTGCAGTGCGTGTGACCTCAGTTAAGAGCCGTGTACTACTAAGTTGGCTATATAAGTGGCGCTGCGAGAACAGAATCTGAGGGTTCAGTCAGGGGTAGCGCACTCGGTGACAACAATGTAGCTGCAACGTTCCAAATGGACGATACAAAGTGACGATTTATTTACACAATACAGGATTTATACACACAAGAAAGGCTTGGCTGATATGTACAAGAATGTCCCAAAAACCAGAATTCTGTGGTTGTATTTACTTGCCGCACGGACACTGCATGTTTGGCTCGACATATATGTGCTTAAAAGATTTTATGTAATGAAGTTAGCTATGTCGAAACCCCGAAGTACCTTGTCCGATCACAATCTAACATGCAAGTACACATTTCCCTGATATTACGAACTGACTGTGATAAACTAGTTAAACAAAAACGAAACGGAAAAATTGTTAAAATGTCCACGTAATTTTGTTCTGAATGGGTCTCCTCTAATTTGCGGAGAAATTACATGTTTTATTTCATTTACTTTATATCATGCCTGACCTTCAGGTAAACTACGAGTTGAGGTTTATATATTTTCTCATAGAACAGAGGCAAAATGTAATTTTTATGAATTGTGGCCAATTGTGTATTTAAAGCAGTCATCATTAATATTACAACATCCAAGATGTAAGTTGCACATATTATTAATACTCGATACGTTTCCTGTTTTTCCTACGCTGACGGAACCCCAACACATCAAACAATTTCCTTCCTCTTGGGCGGCAGAAATCAGCGCGGTGACGTCACACGCTAACCTGCCTTTCGTTCGGGGGCATATTTGGCGATTGGAGCTGGCCAAGTTGACGTCACAATGCCTCTACCTGTCGCCCCTGTTCTATACACCTGTGACTGTACCGAAGTGGTACAAACTTGCAAATACAACGATAATGAGTTAAATAGTACAACAAGAATGATAGAAAAAATGAAAATCAATGTGGAATGCCCCTCAGTTCTTTCCCACTCTCCAGTTTTGAAATTTTAAAAATGTGAAATTGCAACATAGTACGCATTTAAAGGTTTTCGTTTCTCCTTTTGTATTTTTCCAACAATATATATATTTATCAAAACATAAATTGAGGTTCATAATGAAAGTAAATTACCCTTGATTTTCACAGTCTCTAATTATATTGTACTATCGCATCGGTGATGCTATTTGTTTGAATAAAAGTAATTATAATTGTGAAAGACTAGAGAAGTTATTCCTATAAGCATTTTGAAAAGAAAGAAAATTTAATATCCACAAGGGTTCATGTATGATTTAAATCCCATAACCAGTTCAAAATAAAGAAAAGCAAGTTATTGTTCTAACTGATATTTTGTTGCAAGGAGTCTTCAATTTTACATCAATATTTTGTGTTAGATTTTTATGAAGTGTATAAGTTTACTATAAACATATGTACAAATTCTAAACTAAATAACTGTTAAACTTTCTATCCCATGTCCCTTAAACAGAGGCACGCCAATGAAGGTATTAGGAACAGCAGTTTACACATATTGCACAATTTTGAGTACTATACATACAGATTCGGACGTTTTGTTCCAAAATATTTATTAAGATTGAGGAGAAGTTGAAGGTACACTTATAAGAAATTCAAGGTGTAGGTACGCATTAAGCAAGACAGTATCTCAACGTATATCGTAATCAGAATTATTTGAGCTTTTTTGTACAAATAAAATATAAAGAAGAGCTTCTGTACGTAAATATGTAGTTAGAATAGGCCAACTTATATAAAAATAATCTTATCATATTATCAATATTCTTGTTTGCTACAAGAGTTTAAATTCTTATATATACACACTTTAAATTGCTTTTGAGTGTTCTCAGATAATGGTTTCCTTACAAAAACACATACAACCATTTATTCACTTATTCCTACATCACTTTTTCGTCAGCGATAATTCTACAAATGTCACCAAAATCTAACAGTCAGGAATAGAAATTTTCAAGCTATTGGTACAGGTTAGCTACACTCAAATCCCCATAATGGCATAGGTACACAACAACACAACATAGGTACACCTGTAGTCAGTGACGGTAGCACACTCCAAAACACCAGAGATGGTTTGTTACATGACAATGTAGGCACACTAACGTTTCTTTTCATCTGGCTTTAGAGCTTGGACATTCCTATACCTGATAATAATTTTCACAGAAACACATACGTACATTTTCTTAAGTAGAAAAACTGTTTCCTTGAGGATAAATGCACATTGAAATGCAACAGTTACGGAGATCATTCACGTGCAAGATGACAACGAAGGTTGTCCAAAACCCGATGTGAATGTCTTAGTACCTAACATCAGTTTGTTCTCTCTGTCATTACACTTGAGCAGAGCTAGCTACAACGTAATTGCGCACTTGATGTGCATGTGGTAACATTAAAATATCCTATATTCTATCCTCTGTGGCACGTCGGAAAGGGATAGTCACGGAAGATGAATGTAGCTGATAGAATCTCCATTATTTGCATAATCATCTGCGCATCTAGTGACAAGGAATTGAAACTCCAGAACATCCTGCTTAATTTGGTGCTAAAGTTGGGTCCCATTTTATAAATGAGTTTCCAACGGAATAATTAAAGAGTTAAATGTGTCAGTTCTATATAAATCACTCTGTATTATTGCTGTTAGATGCAAGAAACCAAGATTTGCAGTAAAGACATGCAGCAATAAGATATTTATCACAAAATGACTGAGCAAGCTGCAGATCAGGCATCAGATACGCTAAAAGAAAACAGTGCTCCACCAGGTTCAATTCCTGAAGAAAATAAGTGTAAGAATGCATGGCAAAGTGATACAATGACCCTAGAAGCGGACGATTCATATGTGTAACAAAAGCTGATGGAAAGCTGGCATTTATCGTTAAGTTTAAAGATATAGAAAGAAACTATCTGGTACCAGTTGAGACGGATAATAAAAATGGCCTCAGAAAGTCATGGAATTTTAAATTCACGGATACGTTGGTTCAGGACTTCTTGCAACCTCACTCTCCAGTTTTCAACATAGATGAAAACATGTGTGTAGAAGTTGCGGATAGTTTCCCCGTCAGTTTAGTCGCAGATATTATGGCTTGTAGATTTGCAGAGACAAAGCGAATGGCTGTGATTGATTAGGAAGATGTGATTCCTTCTTGAATAGTGGTGAGGACTAATTTTGGTGAGCAGTCTAATGTATGTAAGCCTTAATACTTTAGTAAATTCCAATGAATTATAAGTTCCAATGAATTAAATCCAAGTCGATGTTTCCCTTGTGTGGGTAAAACCAAATTTGTCAAACTCGTTAGAGTAGAATTACCATTTGAACCGGAACTAGACCGAAACTCAAGGGTTTATGAATAATTATGTAATAATATACCAATTATAATTTGCACAACAAATATGGAGGTAAAGACAGTGAGTGAAGCGTGGTATATTTTTGTAGTATATCAGATTTTGGTTTTAATTTTAAGTGACTTCTAAAACTCTATAAATTCACATTCATCATCCATGACTGCACCAATGGGAAATACCTCATGTACGTAATCAAGAGTGAAGATTCACTTGAATAATTTTGGTCGTCTGGCTCAAAAAATTATTCCACTAACGGCACGTGTAAAAGAATTTCGACAGGATAGTTCTGTGTGTATAGATTTACACAACTCATACTTATTGGATCAAGTGACAAGTTTTGCGGGATTCACACGACACACAAAGCTTGGATCTGTACTAAGTTCTGCTCAAATGTATCTGCTAATTTATGACATGTAAGTGCTATACTACAATCGGTCCATACAACGCATGCGGCTTAGATCATGTGCCCCATTGGTAATGACAGAAAGCACTGCCATTTGTCAACATTTACTGACGTCCGTTTTACAAACATGGGTCCATGGGATAGCTCTCCACATTGGCATACATGTTCCTGTTGGTGTCTCTGGAAGGGCGCGACAGTTCAAGTTTGCTGTATTCTCTCATCACATGATTGGCCGCTGCTCGCAGACTTTTTCCACCAGCCACACCATTGGTCATGGGGCCGTTGGCTGTAGGTAACCTACCGTTTGCAATCGGAATGCTCCTTTGTGATTCAGCTCGGTATGTCGCAGCAACTGCGGCTTGTCTGTAATCATAAAGTTGATATAGTCACTAATACATATGATTCTTTGTCGCCTGGGCCCTCAATTTGGCTCCCGATAGGAGTCTTCTCTGTTTGAAGTTTCTCTCTCACCATGTAATACGAAAGTTAAAAGTGGTATTCGAAGTTTTCTGATGTGTAATATCCACATCATTACTACATAAGATATAAGTATTTATTACAAACTTCAATTATCTTTTTAGGAAAATTGATGAAATCTTCACAGTATTCAAGAGGCTAGATTCGCAGAAGTCTCTTTTGGCTTCAGCCACTGTTTTCTCGTAGTCATTGTTACTGCCGCTGAGTGTCGTTTCATTTCTATATTTAGTACCTCTCAATTTGATCTCTCAATCTCCTAACTTTCAAAATGAAGCAAACTTAAAGACAGAATCAACTGATGCTATTTCAAAATTCATTACACTATTTCTATTTTTTAAAATAAATATTTTCTCCCAAACCATTAATTTTATTAGACTATAAATTGCTTTAATGGTTTAACTTCTGGATTTATTTCATAGTTAAAAGACCAAAATGACCTACCATGGCCGATTTATCCGCCTGTTTGTACCTCATACTTTGAAGATGTCCCGTCGATAAGGTTTTTAAATTACGTTTGGTCCTTCCAAAGTAAACCTGGTCGCAATCTAAATAATTAACTTTATAAATGCCAGATTTTTTATGATGTATTTCTTTTAAGAATGTAGTAAAGTTTTGATATTAAATGTATTTTAAGGAACCATTATTATTTCGGTAAAAGCAATTTTAAATCGTTTATTAGGACAAGGATTGTGCGTACTTGTTTAAACTTATATTAATCTTTTATTTTTTCAGGAACAACATTTACATTTTTTGTATTTCAATTTTTAATATTTTTATGCATAAAATCTGTATTAAAACTATTAATTATATCAGTATTAAGAATGTGTGTAAGTTCTCTCTCAAATTCATCTTTATTTAGAGATATATTTATTAACCTATAAACCAAGTAATAAAAAACAGCAAATTGATGTGAAAAAATAATACGACACCTAGCAGCATTAACGATGTCAACGAGGAAACAGGGACTGAAAATGCAAAAGAAATTTTTGGAGACTAGTCTCTTGAATTCTGTAAAACTTTCGTCAATTCTCTTAGAAAGATAAGTGAAGTTTGAGGCAAATAATATTTTATATAGTATAGTAGGCTCACTGTTGTTAGCTCCTGTTTTTACGTATTCACATCATTATTTCTACCCAACTTTTACAAATTAAAAAAGATTATTTTGCTATATACTTCATATTACCCTAAGTAAACATTAATATGAATAGTTTCAATATATATTTCACTGAAAGTGCAAGGTAGACAGGTGCTGTGTTACTTATCTATAGGGTTAATGTGTTTGTAGTTGCAGGTGTAAACTTTGCTGAATTACACTTTTGGAGTTAGAACTATATAAATTCGGGTGCCCTTTATAAACAGTAAGTACAGCCAATGCAGAAGATATTCTCACCTGCTGATGGTGTTGATGACACCATTGCGCCCGCCCTCATTTTCCAAATCGTGTAGCAGAGTAGCAGGGTGAGACTGGGCTGGTGGTCTGTTGCTATCGACTTTGTTGAAGTCCTCCTGGAAGGAGATCAATATGAATTTTCAAAGGAGGAAATGAAACCCAAACGACACATGAAAAAGAACTCAAAAATCGTTGAAAGTAACGAGGACCATGGGTTAAGAAGAAATAACTATGAAAATGCCCACAACGCTCATGTAAATATTGGATGTCAAATCAACATGGAGCTTCAGCGAAATTTAATGGACTTCAGGATAAAAGGCTGGGAAGACTTCAGTTACAGGCGCAAAATATTAGAAATAGGTCAGCAGTCTTCAGTCGGTATAATTTATTATTCAGATTAAAATTGTAAATTAGTTATTTATTAGAAAATGTACATAGTAATAAGGCTGCTGTTAGGTTAGATTTAGTTGGCAGGCTACTGGAGACAGTGGTCATTAGGCCAGTTAATGTAGGCATAAGTTCTGTCTGCAAAAAGAAACTTTTTATTTATTAAATGTATATGATTTGTAATTAAAGAGCACGTTGAGTCCAGGTTTAGGATCTAGACACCGGAACCTAAGCTCGCAGATTAAAGTAAATAAATAACTGACTCGAGACGTCGTCGGAAGGCTTCCACACTGTCGTCCAGACGACCACGTCCCAGTTGTAGCTTGGAACCGTCGAAGAGGATCACCGAGGGCTGCTGTTTGAACTTTGAACACGTATATACCTTGTGAAGTTTACCCTCCTATAGGAAATTTTATAATTACACCGATATCGCAAATAAGGTGTTGACAATAGTAAATGAAAACCAGCTCCTATCACTTGGAGAAAACATTCTAAAATGTCTGATTAGCTATGGTTACATAAGAATCCATTCCTGCTCTATAAAAGCAAAGTAGCAGCATAATCTACATCAATCAGTTAAAGTTGCGATGTCACTTTAATTATAAAATGGACTACATATGCTTCTTCATTCAACGAGTGAATATCTGTCCTACTTTTCCCTGCACTTGAACATCACCCTCAGGATAGATTAGCTGACTATTTAATAAAACAAATAAATGCAATTTTTGAAAATTTAGAATTAATGAAACAGTGCAGATTTTACCGCAATAAGTAAACAAGTAAATTTTTGACGGCATGATTACACTTATCACAGCATTTCATGCTGTGACAAACAGTTAACTAATTTACCCTGTCATCAATAGTACAAAATGTAATAAAAAGCTTTTTAAACATTATTCACAATAACTATATTTTAATAAATAAGAAGAAGCTGAGAATTATAGTGAAACTTAGAACGGATCAACAACAACAATGATGATGATGATGATGATGATGATGATGATGTAGACGATGATGATGATGAGAATAATATTATATTTGTGTTTAAAATTGTAATTATTATATAAGTTCTACTGGAAATAGCTGTTGTACTGTAAGATAAAATAAACGTTATTCATTGGATTGCTCTGAAAAATAAAAGCTTATTGGCATTACATTACTTTGATTTTATTTTCAGATACAAATGTCAAGGGGTGAATGTTCCAATATTGAAGCTGAACTTCGTTGGAGATTACAATCATGTTCCGTCACTTGCAGGTATAAAATCAATGTTAATTGCATTTGAAATAGTTTGTTGCTGCATTTGGAATTTATGCATGCCATACCTAGTAAAGGAGTGGTTGCAGTCATAAAAACATTGAAACGTGCAATAGGATAAACACTTACAGCAATATAGACCTTCTAAAGTGTCCATGAGAATATTTTACAGGAAATAGGTTAGAATACCACCAACAAAACCATGCCATATTTCATGCCATTTCATTTGTGTCTGATATAAGCTGTAATTTCTTTAGTATTTTATGTTGCTGTCACTTTAAATGAAATAGTATATATTAATTTTGGAAATTGCTAAGCTGTAACCTGTCAGTTTATGCAGAAGGTTTGAAGCAATTACTTCAAGAAGAAAATTTTTTAGAAGTACATGATCTTAACACAATAATGAAGTGATCTTAACACAGTGACCAGTTGCTCGCTTCCCGACGAGAGGGAAGGTCACACACGGGTGCTGCTAAGCGTGTTTACGTCAGCATACGTTTGCCTAGTGAATAGTGATACGTATTGTTTGTGTTCGTCGAATACTGCTAGTAATAGTAGTCTCGTTGTATATTGACATTTACTACTACATACGACAGAAATAATAATGGAAAACCGACCAACGACTTTAGTTGTTAGCTTTGTTGAACGTGACATCATTCGACCGACTGCATATGAAATTCATGAGTGGATTTTTGACACACTAAAATTGGATGAAACTGACGTCACAGGTTTGCAGGTAAATGGAATTCCTAGACAAATTTTTATTAAATGCATAACGCCAGAGCTCGTCACAAGAGTACTGACACAGTCGCTCGCTCGCTCGCAGATACTGGTAGGCTTGTGTTAGCCTGAAGATTGTTGCTGTGTGCCCACCCAGGATAGGGTTTAACCACAGATAGGATTTTCTTTTCGGGATGGGATTAGGATGACTGTTTTTATTTGAGGATGGTGGAATGCATATAAGGTAGTCTATTGACTCCTCTAAAAGGATAGAATGCTATCACTAGCACCCTGGCGTAGAAAGAATTGTTTTATTTTAGTTTGAAATGAATTTAGACTGAATTTTTGACTGAATTTTTGTTTAATTTTGAGACCAACAACTCTTGGTAGATTATGGGAGCTCAGCTTTTGCTGCTGCTGGAAATGCTCCGTGGTTACCTCGGATGCCCGCAAGCCATGCGGGGGACCCGGAATAGTCGGCGACGACGTCTTGTGGGATCATAATCACCAAGAGACCGAACCAGGGCACGTCTGTGCAAGCGTAACTGTGCGTATAATTTGGTAGCCCGGCGTCTAATTTCATCTTCCACGTATGGAAGACCCGAGGCTTCATGGAGGAACCTTACTGGGAAGAATCTGCCTACTGAATAGATGGACCTAAGTCCTCTATTCTGAGCGCGTTGAAGACATGCCAGCCAGGAATCTGCGGCCATGCCCCAGACCTCGCAGGCATATAGCATCAACGGGACTATATGAGCTCGAAAAAGATATAGCTTTACGCGGACTGGCATCGATCGAGAACCCAGCATAGGACACTGGGAAGCAATAGCTCCCTGAACCCTCGCCGATAGTTCCCTGATGTGTCGACGGAAAGTCAGACCCTTGTCTAGCTCTACTCCCAGGTATTTGATAGAGGGTACCCATTCTATTCTTCGGCCTCTAAAGTGGAAATCCGGGCAGTCTGCGGGGGTGTGGCGCTTGGTGAATAGAATAGTGTGGCTTTTGTCCGGGTTAACGGACATCCGCCAACGCCTGCACCACTCTTGTGTGAGACGGAGGTGTCTTTGTATTGGGTTGAAGGCTCTGCGAATATGTCTGTCTTTGCAGAAGAGCAGTACGTCGTCAGCATATTGTGCCATTTCGACGCGCGGCTCGGTTGGGAAGTCTGCCATGTATACACTAAATAGTATGGGAGATAATATTGAGCCTTCTGGGACTCCGCCTCTCACGGGTCTGAGAGTAGATGTTTTCCCCGCAACTGTGACTTTAAAAGTGCGATGTTTTAGAAAGCTGTGTAAGATGTTGATTAATTGGTTTGGTAGGCCCAGGTGGATAAGCTTGTGAAGGAGTCCGGTGTGCCAGGTTGTAGAGAAAGCCTTCTCGACCTCCAAAGACACTGCTGCCGTGAACGCCTGTTCCTGGAAACCCAGGGCAGCCGTCTCCGCGACTCACAGCAGCTGTTGGACTGTCGAGTGCCGCGGACGAAATCCAAATTGATAAGCAGGTATGGCTTGAATGTCATCCAATACTGGGGACAAACGGGTGAGAATTATCCTCTCGAGGACTTCCGAGAGCGTGGATAGCAGACTAATGGAACGGTAATTGGAAGGGTGCACCGGGTCCTTTCTTGGCTTCAATATGCAGATGACTTTGGCCTCCCTCCACTCGCGTGGAAAGTGACCGAGAGCTAGGCACATATTGAACACCTTTGTCAAGAACAGCACGGCGTTGAAAGGAAGATGACGGAGCATGAGTGGGGTAAGCCCATCAGGTCCCGCCGGCTTCTTAGGTTTGAGTCGCTGCAGAGCGCCTTGGACTTCACTAGGACGGACTATGGGTAGTCTGTACGCATCCTCCGGGGGTCGGCGAAAATATCGACGTACCTCCCTTCGGACGCGTTCCGAAAATATATCGTCCTGAGGGTTTTCTCTAGGGCACATTGTACGCTCAAGGTAATCCGCAAATACATCTGCCTTGGATTTAGGATCATAGGCCAGAGCCCGTGTACCCTGCAATGGGGAGTGGTGGTGACCTCGGCGGTTTCTGAGAGTCTTTGCAATCCTCCAAACGTCGCCTTCCTCTACACGCAACCTGGCCATTGTGTCCTCCCACGCTCGCACTCTGTGCTCCCGTAGGCGAACACTGACCTGACGACGAAGTCGTCTAAGTAGCGCGCGATTATGCGGCGTGCGGTGACGCTGGTAGAGTCTCCTTGCCGCCCAAGAGCGGCGGATCAGTAGGACGATGTCCAGGGGAAGGATATCCGGGTGTTAAGGAGCGTCAGCATAAACTGTCAGATTATTGGCAGTTCGCGTGACTATGGAGGTGAAAGATGAGACCGCAGCCTCGAGGGTGCGGATGCTCTGAATCCTGGGGTTTGATGGTATGGAGGTGCGCAGGCAGTTCCTTACGCCTTCCCAGTCGACCTCTCGTGTTTGACTCGAGAGGTCATGACTGGCAACCCTAGTATTGATCTCTGTCAATACTGGATTATGATCTGAATGGAGTGCGTTTAGTGAGGTGAGAGTGAGGTGAAATGGGAAACGCTTGGTGATAGCGAAGTCGATGACCGAAGCCAGCCCTCCACCTCGCGGGTGGTGAGTGGGTTGCCAGGGACCCTGTACTTGTAGTTGTGGGTCCGCATCTATAAGGCGGATTATTTCGTTGCCTCTTGCATCTCGGCGTCTGCAATGCCAACGCTCATGCTTGGAATTGAAGTCGCCCACCATGATAACCCTAGGGTGCAGAGCTAGGATGGATTGGTAGTCGTTCCTTACGAATAATCTACCCGGAGGATGGTAAATGGATACCAGCATGACTTCCGATCCGCCGAGGTCTAGACACACTGCCGTAGCCTCTAAGGATTGAAGAGGAGGAAGTTGGAAAGGTCTGTGGACCACATTTTGCCTCACGAGCACCGCCGTGCCTCCGCCAGTTCGCCCTTGGCGGTCCGCGCGGTAACAAGTAAAGCCCGGGACTCGGAAACGGGAATCTGGACGTAGATGCGTTTCACAGACGAGGATGGCATCTAGAGCGTACTCCCGAGCAAAGTGCAGAAGTTCACTCCCCTGACCATCCAGACCACAAGCATTCCAGAATGCGAATCGGAAAGAGGTACGTAACCTATTCCGATCCCCCATTTTGAGGCCGAGGAATGGCAGAAGTCAGGAGTGTGAGACCTTCCATGAGGACTAGTACTTTGCTGGCCGGATCTGGAGCAGAAATGAGTTTGACTAGCAACTCGCAAAAACGCTGTCCGTGGGTCAGCAGAGTTTGCTGTATCCACATCAGCAATTGAGAGAAGTCTAGTTGAACAACTGTGGGGATGGGTGTTGGAGAGGATGACCTGGCAGGTGCAGGCCTGCCTACAGCCCGTGCATCCCTCGGCTGACGTTGTGGCAAGGGGGACACTTGCCCCTCCGCCAACCGGTAATCAGCCTGGGGCTCGCCTGCAGGCCCGCTCCCTACGCTAGGTCGTGAAGTATGTGTTTGTGGCGACTGGGCCCGTGACTGTTTGCGTGTTGGGTGTTGGCGTGTGTGTGGTGTATCTCGAGACATATTTGGGTCTCTCGGGGGCCTTTGCACCACTTGGGTGAGCGTTGTAGCCCTCTCCTCTTCTTTCTGATGTGGCTCTCTCTGATTGGCCGTAGCTCTGAGCCTTGGCCAATCGCTGGTGCTTCTGGAAGGCGGTAATCCTTGCCCTCGGCTGGTGGGTGCTGATGGTGCCTGTTGTGGTCTAACGGTCTGCTTCGGCCTTCTGGCGGCTATAACCGCCTTTCGGACCGGGCAGCCTCCGTAGCATGCCACATGCTCACCTTTGCAATTAGCGCAAGTAGGTACCTCTGTGGTGGACCTCGGACACTCCTCCTTTGTGTGGGCTTCGCCGCACCTCAAGCAACGAAGGTTACGGCGGCAGAAGTGGCTAGAGTGATTAAACCCTAGGCAACGGTGTCATTGGGTGGACCGCCAGGGCTCCTGACGTGTTCCAAAGTTACCCTGAGGTAACAGATGGTTTTGACCCCATCCAGTTTGCCCTCAGGGACTTTAGCTCGCTCCACTATTATTAAAAATAGGGGTATTGGGATGGGGCCAGATTGGCCCTCTAGAGCTGGCTTTGTGAGTTGTTTGACTACTCGTGGGGAAATGACCTGACGTCGAAGGTCGTCCTCAATATCCCCCACAGAGGTATACACTGGAAGGCCCCGGATAACCCTACGTATGTCTCCAGCCTTATCAAGGCCGAAGGTAAAATAGGGCACGGACTTGCTATCAAAAGCCCAGATCAGCAATTGATAGTCTTCCACGCTCTTGGCCTGGAAGACAAACCTGCTTTTTCGCCTATTCAGCAGGCATGACCCCGAGAGAGTCGGCATGACTTCCTTTAGGAAGCCGACCAGCCCCTTGAAGTCATCCACGATGATAGGTGGGATGTGTCGTCTTGGTGGCTCCCTAATCTTGGGTCCACCAGTAGATGGCACATCTGAAGCAGTTCTTCTCTTCCTCCGAGAAGTCACCTCCTGAAATTCTGCTTCGTCGACATCCGTGTCGATGTTCGACGAGCTAGCCTCTGAGTCGCTTTCCATTGTGGATGGATGAAGGTGGGGAGCCTCAGCTCCATTGAAAGGGCCTGCTTCATTAGGGCAGGTGAGTTGGGAGAGCTCACTCTCCAATTTTCCTGAGCTCGGAGATGTTTCCCGGGAAGAACTCTGATTGGTTTGTTGTTGGTCGATAGCCAAACGTTTGGTCTTGCCTTTTCCGCTCTTTTGGCGTTGTTGGCGAGGCCGTTTGATTCCTACCGTAGCCTGGCTCACGGCAGGTTGGTGCGTAACACCAGTACTGGTGCTAGGGATAGCATCCTGTACGGGATATTTGGTTTGGTTAGGGGTGGCGTTTTGGGTGGGCATGTTGCCCTGCACCTTTCGGTGCAGCACTACAGCTACTTAAGGCTAAAACTTACCTATCAGTAACAGGATGCGAAATTGCGTGAAGCACAGAGGGCCGAGCACTGGGTGCGCCTATATAACCGCCCTAAGGCGTTGGCTGTGGTCTTGTGCTTCTCCTGACTGATTCCTTATGCTTGCTGCTTCCGGCGTTTTCTATTAGGTTGTCGCTCGCTCGCACGCTGTTGCTGCTGCTCTCTTCTGGAGATTTGCAAATTGCCGGGAGCTTCCCAAGGGTCCCTCCCGATGGCGGCAATTGCTGACTCCAAAGCTCTGGATGCGCTGGCAACTCTCGCAGGCGATGATTCCTCTTCGGCGTCTCGAAGCCCTGACACAGTCAAATGGGAAAGCTAGTTTTGCACTGTCAAACGGGCAGCGCACTAAGGTGATTATTGATGTAGCTGGATTTGGACGACGGCTGGTGAAAGTGTACAATTTACCCTTGAATTTCGACAATAGGAAGTTGATGGGAGCTTTGGAGTCATACGGTGCTGTGTTACAGGTGAAGGAAGATGTTTGGAATGAAACATTTCGCTATAAGGTTTCTAATGGCGTTCGTTCCGTTTCTATGCTCCTAAAAAAGCATATTCCTTCGTTTTTGAATATTGATGGTTACTCCGCATTAGTGAGTTACCCTGACCAACCCATCACTTGTGCCATTTGTCATGCTGCTGGTCATTTACGAAATCAGTGTCCCCGCAGATTCGTTCCTAGAACACCGACTACTGCTTCGGAGCCGACTACATGGGCCAAGCTGGTAACGGGGAATTTGCCAACACCACGAATACCGCTGACCTCAGGGGAACAGACAATTAATAATGACCGCCAATTACCGACCCAAAGCACAGAGCAGGAGGAAGGTGAACAGACAATTGTGGCAACAGACTTTCCACCCCTCAGACAGTCCGAAGAAGATAAGTGTAGTCCGGAAGTGTCTGCTGTAACTTTGGAACACTCTGAGCCAGTGTCTACTCTGGTCTCTCCAACCAGTGTGAAGTCACCTCTGATTACCAAGGGGATAGGGGAGGAATGTGCAGTGCCCGAGTTGGAGAACGAAGAAACTGTGGAGGTCCAACTGCAAACCATAGATCCTGCTTCACGAACTGACATACCACCGTCTCCGACGATTTCGGAAGAGGAAATGGACTATGAGGATTTAGTGTGTGAACGTGGATTGGAGTCCAGGGGTACGTTACGTAGTGGCGGAGTGAGTAGACGTGACCCGCGATTGGAAAAACGAAAAAAGACTGCAACAGAGCGTAAGGCTAAAAAGACTCATACATCTGTGGAACAGTGGTCGGATGGTTGAGTACGTGGTGTAACACTGCTTCCTTCAGTGTTCCTCCTTATGGTAGTGATTCTTCGGACATTTGCGACGGTGAATGTAAATTGTTTACGTAGTAGAACTAAACAAGCGTTGGTACGGGATTTTACATTTGAGCACGACCTTGATTTTTTGTTTTTGCAAGAGAACAATGAACCCCACTTAAACTTTTTTGGCCCGAGGTATAAATTTGTTTCCAATGTAGGTGAGGAGCAACGGGGCGCCGCCATAGTTTATCGCTCGTCTCTGGGGGTGCAGTTGACGGAAAAACATGCGGGTGGCCGAATTACTTCCTTATTAACGGAAAATAATCTTTTACTGGTTAACGTATATTTACCTTCAGGTTCCAACAGACGTAAGGAAAGGGAAGACTTTCTTGCCAAAGAGTTGCCTTTCTTTTTGCGCCATCGGTATGACAAATTGGTTTTCGGAGGGGATTTTAGCTGTGTGCTTAGTGCAAAAGACCAAACTGGACATTACCAACCGTCCCCTATGTTAGACCGTATTTGTAAATCCTTGGAGCTGCAGGACGCCTGGGAATATCTCTATGACACTTATGTTGAATATACCTTTCACCGAAACACTACGGCTTCCAGAATCGACAGAATTCATGTTAGTACAACCATGAAGCAGCAGATCCGCAGCGTGAGAGTGCGACCTGTACCTTTTAGTGACCACCATTCGCTGATGATGACGCTGGTGCATACCACCCGGACACCGACAATGGGCAGAAGTTATTGGAAACTAAACAGTGAGCTCCTCCAGGATGAGTCAATCCGAGAAAAGTTTCGACTGTTGTGGACGAGGTGGCAGCGTTCTGCTAAAAACAGGACTCCCAGTTTGCTGAAACAGTGGTTATATACATTCAAACCTGCCATCCGTAATTTTTATAAAAGTGAAGGTATTGAGAGGGTAAAGGTGCGACGTCAACGGTTGAATTATTACTATGACCTGCTAAATGACTTGTATCAGCAACAGTGTGATGGCCGAAACGTGACGCAACATATTGTTGCCGTCCGAAAAAGGCTTTGTTGTTTACATGAGGAACTTTGCCGGGGAGCACAGATCCGAGCGGGCGACCGCTCGGTGCAGGACGAGGAGAGAACTTCTCTGTATCATTTAGCGTCCGAAAAGCACTCAGGGACACGAAAATGTATTTCCAAGTTACGTTCGTCGGGAGGAAACTTACTGACGACCTCACGAGAAATCTTAACGGAGGTTCAGGATACATTTACCCACAGATTTGCTGCAGTGGATGTCAACAGAGCAGCACAGGAATATGTCTATACGCTAATTGAACCACTTGTAACGCCAGAGATGAACGTGGCCTTGACTGAGGACATAAGGGAAGAAGAATTGCGCACGGCATTAGCGTCGGCCAGTATGACTTCTGCACCAGGACCCGACGGTATTGGGTATCTGTTCTACCGTGACAATTGGAGTATAATAAAAGATACTTTGCTTGGTGTAATGTTGGAGTTACAGCGAGGTCCGGAAATCATGTCTGGATTTAATGAAGGCGTCATTGTGCTCATTGCCAAACATGCGGCAGCACTAGATGTGAACGATTATCGCCCAATCACGCTTTTGAATTCAGATTACAAATTATATACCAATATTATTGCCAACAGGATGAAGAGATACCTGCCTGACATTATTGGGAAAGGACAGACCTGTGGAATCCCAGATAGGACGATTACGCATATTCTAAGAACGATGCGAGATACTATTATTGAATGTGAGCGCACACCTGATGAACCGGTAGCAATCTTGGCGTTGGATTTTACCACAGCATTTGACAGAATTCATCACGGTTATCTATGGGGTGTGGTACGACGCTTTGGATTCTCTCCCTCATTTTTGAATATCATACAACGGCTCTATGCAACGGCATATTCCAGAATCCAAGTAAATGGATTTTTTACGCAGCCAGTGCTTATAGAACAGTCCATCCGTCAGGGATGTCCACTGTCGATGATCCTATATACGATGTGTGTAGAACCCTTAATAAGAGGCATAGTCTCCATACTCTATAGGAGAAAAAACCTCTTGAATCTTGAGAGAGTATTTGCGTATGCGGATGACATTACACTGGTGCTCACGGATTCTGGTGACCTCACAGCAATTGAACCAACGTTACTACAATATCAGAGTGCGCCAGGGGCTTTGATCAATTACAGTAAATCACATCTCCTGGCCTTGAATAACTGGACAATGGAGGACGCTCGGTTTACACATCAACCCGAAATTAAGGGTCTAGGTCTGTTGCTAACACCCCGCCTGGAGGACCTGATCGCAGTAAACTGGAGAAGAATTGATAACCACTCCATATATAAATTGACCTCACAGTTGACGAGGAATTTAAATTTTGTGCAGAAAATTTGGCACGTGAATACCTTTGTGCTTGCGAAGCTGTGGTACGTGGCACAGGTGCTTCCGATGCCCCATCAGTTCTCACAACGGTTAGAACGGGCAATAGGCTATTACATTTGGAAGAATCAGTACTACAAAGTTGCCCGACCACAGTTGCGGAGGGACATAAATAGTGGCGGATGGAATTTGGTGGATGTGCAAGTAAAGTGTCGTGCCCTGTTATTGCGTTCTATCCTGTCAGCCATCAATGGCCAAAGTAGCCAACAGGATATACAGTTCAGCAAACAAGTGATCGGCGCACATATGGTAGCTCCTGCAGCCTTTCGACAGGTGCGAAGGGATTATGAGAGAGTTTTGCCTTTAATTGCAAGGAAAACAAAGACGTTGACATCCAAAACATCCAAAATTATATATAAGGAGTTATTAAAGGATTTCTTGGCAGTACCGGCGATTGTTCTCAAATATCCAAATACTCCCTGGAAAAATATATGGAAACTCTTCGGCTGTCGTTTTGTACCATTGGACTGGAAAGTAACCTTGTATCAGTTTGTAAATGAAATCATTCCCACGGAAGCTAAGAAACATAAACACAATATAGTGCCGGCGCCGTGGTGTAAACATTGTGGAGACGTAACTTCATAGAATAACCAGCTGCGTAATGGTACGCGACATTTGGAAATGGACCAAGAAGCAGACGGGACACATGATTGGGGTAGCGTCGGAAAATTCTGTAACTTCAGTTTTGTTAGCTTGGAACTTCCAGAAGGGAGCAACAGAGCACCCACAGATATGGTTGACTTTTGGTTTCTACCATTACTGCCTGAGTTCCGAGCAACCGACTTTAATAGAGTTTATATCATGGCTAAAGGCTGAAAGATATAGGATGAGACGATACCCTAACATATGGAATCTCCTGAATAAGCACCTGGACTTTAATTTATGAGACTTACAAAAAAAAAAAAAAAAAAAAAAAAAAAAAATCAGGGCCCAGCCTTCTTCCCAATCGCACTTAGTACATAAATAGACTTTTTTCCTTTTCCCTTTTCCTTTAAAAACAAAAAAAATATATAAAAAATATAAAAAAACAAAAAAATATAAAAAAATGCAGAAATCAGTTCATAGTCCATATAGCTAAGAGCTACCAGCTAAGGGTTATGCCGCAATTGTACATCACTTTCTGCTATTCTATTATCATTCATTAATGTATTATTGGACTTCTCTCTTGCTTAGCATTATGTTTAGGATATTTCAACACGTTTGTTTGTTTATTTATAACAGGATATTCACAGAGCCAAATTTCGACTGCAGTATTCCTTCAAATTCCCACATTGTTGGAGGAGCTATTATCAGTCCCTAGAACTATGCAGCACGTACACCAATGTGTACTTCTATAAATTTTCCCGGGGGCCAGCAATACTACAGAAGTGGAAATATATTTGTAAATTTTCAGTGAAAGTTGTTCTTCCTTTCATGTGTGCGAGTACCATTTTTGGGAAGAAGACTTCACAAAAGGTTCGAGACGTATGTTAAGCCATGGAGTGGTATGAAAAAATTTGGAAGTGGTCCCATGCAGTGCTAAGTTTCAACATGGAAGTGATAACGTCTTTAAATGAATCAGCTTAAGTGCTTCCAAAAATACCAACAATTGTGAAGATGGTGTGTAGTTGAGCCTTTTCTTGACAGTGTATTGCGGTTTCTAGACTATCTTTGTCTCCGAAAAAGTGTCATATGTATAAAATGCACAGAATCACGGTGACAAGATTGGCTAAATTTAAATAAATTACTGGCTAAAGAAAGAGATAACGTTAAGAATCTGAAAAAAGTGCCAGAGGGCATAACACTTTGTGCAAAACATGGAATATACACATATACATATAATTAAGACATGTGTCCCATTTTTAATGAATAAATATATTAAAGATAACAAAATTAACACTTTTGAAAAAAGGACAGCTACCACAGCCCATGAAGAAGGGATGAAAATATTTATATCAGTATAATTTCAGTCCTTAGTGGTGTTTGTTTTTAGTGACCAACTAAATGGTAGCTTTTTTTATATTGTTTTCCAGTTTTTTTAATTTTTCAGATTTATTTAGACAGTTATAGAAGGAGTAATTTGCCTAATTAAAGTTATTTCTTCAAATGCTGCATTTAACCTTTATGTTTAATGCATAATATTAACAGTTTCTGAATGACAAGTGGTTAATATTATTAATATTTTGCCTAAAATTAGTCATTCATCTCAAACTGCTTTATGATTTAGTATAGTGTAATGCTGTGATTTCATTGATTTAATTGTTTTTTGTACTTTTATATGTGTATTTCATTACTTGTTTTAGGTTCTTTCTCAAAATTTTTTCTTTAACCTTAGTTAATTCCTTGGGCAGCGAATCTCATTAAGATTGAAATTATTATGCTTAGTACACAGCTTATGTTATGCTAAACTTTCCATGTACTTAATACAATGAAATATGTTATTCATCACTTTAAATTCTTCAGCAATCCCTACAGTGTTATTACAGAACGTTACGTTAAAATTTATTTGTAAAATATTCAAGTTTATCATTTCTGTCGTTTATATAACTTTGTGCAACAGCTGCAGTTTTATGTTAAAGTGTTTTTGTTTTAAAAGAAAAAGAATACTGTGTTATTCATATGATTTACAAATATGTGTAATATTACACAGATAGTTTTGCTAAAGTTTCTTGGTAATTAAATGAGTTAGCCATGTTGCATCACTTTTATGTATTTTGAGTTATAGCAAGTGTTGGTCTATGGATTCTTTGTAATTTATTTAGTTGAATTACTCATGTTACTTAAGTAAATGTCAAATTAATTTGTTATATTAATGAGAGAGAATAATAAACAAAGGAAGAGGTAACTGTCAAAAAATGTTGTTATTCTAATTTTCCTGTCAAATACCACATCCTATTGTTAATTCCTTGAAAGTTAATACAAAATTTTGAGGTCATTAAAGTCGAAAATAAGACAGGTGCCATACAGAAAATTCACTTAAAGATTCAGCTGATTATGTTCCGATACTTTATTGCTACATATTATATAAATTAATTATGTGAGCTTTTAGAAAATGCAACAACTTCGAAACTGCTGTCACAACTCTGAAAGCTCACGTAATTATCTTTGTGGGTTATCTGTAGCAATGCGGTATTGAGACATATAACCAGCTGACAGCTAAGCAAGTATGAAAAATACAGCTATAGTATTCCGGCAACGTAACATTTTTGGGTGCGCGATTTTTCATAATTTAGTGTGCCACCCGAAAATAGCGGCGCTGCGATCACTTCCTGTTGCCAACGATTAACATGGGAGGTTCAGTTCTAATAACCATATATATATTTACGTCCGCCCCAACGTTAAGTTATATCGGACGGTGAATGAATTGGGTGAAATGATGCTCAATTGAGTCCAGGGTCCATTGAGCTTAGAGTTACCCGACATTCGTCTTGAATGATAAGGGAAAAACCCGGAGAAAACCTTATCTAGGTAACTCTTCCTGACCGAGATACGAAATCGGGACCTCTTGAACGTGAGGCAAACATGCTACCATCTACGCTACCGAGGTGGGAACTAATAAGTATATGGTCTGTGGTGTGCAGAGAACCCAAAATAACCAGAAAGCTTAGCATCACTCTGCGAAGACCATCTTGAAAGTAAGACATGTTTTTGTGTCGGTCTGTGATCATGCAGAAAACGTTTAATTGTGAATGCACCTGTGTTGAACTAGTGGTGTGTGGCAAGATATAAATATCATCGGTGCAAGAACAATTGTTTGTAAAAGAACAGCATCTACATTATTTAATATTATAGCTGAGATTACTAATTGTTTTGTGAAATAAAACCCACAATATTTCATGGAGAAAAATTGTTGTTTATTTTCCAATAATTGCAGTATCAAATTCCTTTGCCCTGCGACTGTGACCAAAGGTAAGACTCATTGCAGCAGAGATGTCGTAGATAACTACAAGATTTCTACTAGATCGTCACCAAAGATGAAAAACTAATCCGCAACTCCCACCTCAGCTTTTGCGAGAAATGTTCTATTGGGAGCTTAAGACATTGTACGAAATATTTCGTACTTAGTTATAACCTCTCCCCTCTAGAGAGAAAGTAACTAAATTCCTATAAGAGTGAAGGAAAATATTGTAGAGTAGTCAGCATCTAGCTTCTTAAGCCAGATTTCCCGGGTTCGATTCCCGACTGGGGCGAGGAGTTTTACTTTCACAAGAATAATTCATTATCCCGCATGTAGTCGTGAAATATGTATGTAAATGTGCATGTGCTTGAAGACTGAAATTACTAAAGCCTAACGTTAATAATAATCTGCAGTCATCGGGCTGTTTCACATATGAGAACCCAGTAATACCATGCAGGTCACTAAAGGAGGCTACACAAATCAAACAATAGAGAGAGAGATTATTAAGTATTCGAATTGAATTGGTTAAGTTTAACAATTAATCTAATTTAAAATGATAACATTGATGAGTTTTCAAGAAGAGCAAACTTCTAAATTAGTAATTTGAAAGAGAAAATATGTTGTTTTTTTATTTACATATAGCAGTGTTCATCAGTAAGGAATTGCGAAGATTTTGACTATTATAACATAACATTTCTTTGGATGGATAGAGTCAAACTGAAGAATTCAGTACCACGGACGAGATTTGAACCACGGATTTCCTGGTTCAAATCCCGGCCATGAAATTGAAATTTTGAGTTTGAATCGATCCAAAATCTTAGCCTATACACGGCCAGTGTGAAGGAACGATTAATTTCCATCAATTAACTTAAATAATATGAGTTTAATGATGAATGCAGGGATTCAAGTACTTACAAGAGTAAGTCGCCACAAACTGTGTATCTCAAATACGAGAGCCTCTAGAGGTTTACCGGGAAAATATGAGACAATTGGGGAATTTAATGTTATGACGGCAGTCTGAACATGGTAGTTCAATGCGTAAGAGTGAATGAACGGAAACCAGGATTTCCGTGGTTCTAAACCCGGCCGTGGCATTGATTTTTCAATTCGACTCTATCTATACAAAACCTCAGCCTATACATAGCTAGTGTGAAGGAACGATTAATTTCCATCAACTAACTTAAACAACATTTCTTTGTTTCCTTTCCTTTCTTTATAACATGGAATGCAGGTTTGCTAATGAGCGAAATGACTACCGCAATTTGTGGTTCTTTCCTTGTAATTATTCAGTTAGAATTGAAAGGTATTGATTTGGGATTACAGCTCTTTATGTAACATCTGTAGGAAACATGATTTAATTAATTTGAATGAACTGAAAAATTCAATGCCACGGCCGGGATTTAAACCACGGATCTCCTGGTTTCTGCATAGTCGCTATAACCCCTTGGCCTACCATGGCCAATATGCTTCATTTCTTCTCATATTTAAACTGTCCAATGGTGACTTCACCTTATTCTCGAACTCGTAGACCTGGTTCATATTCCTGGGAAATCCATCCATGAGAATACCTTGAGTACTCATATTGGTTGTCATCTGTGACTACACCAATTGCAGCACCACGGTCTGTAACATAATATATGCTTTGTCCTTAGTATCTGACAAAATGCATAAAAACAAGTGTCTTTGCAAACAAATGAATTAGTAGAGTTTGAAATCGATAGGCAAACAGAGTAGCACTTGGGTTATGTTTGCCTAACTATTAGTGGTTGATTTTCGTGTTGTATTTAAAATCAACTCTTATGCTGTCATTCAAAATAAAGAAGACTATTGAGGTTATATCTAGAAAATTAAAAACATGCATTTCATCTGTCGTAAAGTATCTTAAACATCTGGCATTTTAATCAAAATCTCTGCAGCCATTTCAGAAAATAAGACTTCTCGAAAAATGTAATGTAACTATGTTATATTTTATTCTGTTCCACATTGGGAAGTTATATGTAATATAAAGTTCTTCGTTAAGAAACCATTTGTGGTGAAATTTTCCAATTTACGTGTTAAAAATTCTAATTCTTCGAAATTACTCTTAAATTATTTTGTAATTTTAATTTTTATTCTATTAATTTGTTATTGTTTGCTCATGGCATTGATGAATTTTAACATTATTTCTTTTCTAATACAAAAGAAACTAACATAATTTATATAAAACAATTCCTACGCAGTTCACTCTTACACAAAACGCAACTTATTCCCACGCGCGTTACTTATAGGAGAAAATTTATTGATTTTCCTTCGTCCTGGATACCGTTAGTTCACTCACACTTTTAATTTCGTAATTAATTTCGTTTGTCTTCAGTCACTGATTTTCACATCCACAATACAAATATTAAAACACTTTTCAACATATTAAAATTCTTAACATAACCTTAAAGTAACACAAGTACTATCAGAAAACATATAACCTATAATTATCCTTGGCGTCAAATAAAAACAAGAGTTTCAAAAATGTATTACTGGATAATTTGTGATGGGTGGATATTTTTATATATAGCTTTCCTGGAAGACACTGATTTTAAATACCAAGCTTCTTATTTAACTGACTTTTCATTTTTGGGTTACGTTGGTCAAAGTTACATGGTTATTCAAGTGGTTGCTGTGCATGAGGCATTTCCAACTGGTGTAGTCCCGAATGATGAAAGTCAATTTATAGAGTTTCGCAAGTCACTTCAAGTTAATACCAAAATCTGACATACTACAAAAATATGGCTTTTTCCATTTACTATCTTTTCCTCCATATTTGTTGTGCAAATTATAATTGCTACATTATTGCATAATCAATCATAGAACCCCGAGTTTTCGGTCTAATTCCTCTTAAAATGATAATTTTGCTCTAACCATGTGAACATATTTTTTGTGCCTACACAACAAGCTAAAACAGTGAAATCATTGATTTGGTTTTAGTTGATTTCAATTTACTGAAGTACTAAATCTTACATACATTAGACTACTCACCAAAATTGGTCCTCAACACTATTCCAGATGGAAACAGTTCTTCCTAATCAATCATGACTATACGCTTTGTTTCTGCAAATCTACAAACCACAGTATGTGCTCCTTAGCTGTTGAGGAAATTGCCAGCAACTACTACAATCATGTCTTCATCTATGTTAAAAACTAGAGAAGGAGGTTGAGAGATTTCTAGAACCAAGGATGCGTGATTTTAAAATTCGATGACCTTCTGCGGCCATTTTTTACTCTCGATCTCATGTAGTATCAAATATTTTCTTTCTTTACCTTTAAACATAACGACAAATGCGAGTTTGCCATCAGCTTTTGTTACACATATGAACCATTCGGGATTTAGTATCGCTGCACCACTTCACGATGTATTCGTAGACTTATTTTCCTCCGGATTAGAACCTGGCGAAGCACTTTTTTCTTTCTGCATCTCAGATCCCTGATTTGTAGCTTTCTCACTCATTTTATGATAAATATTTTCTTCGTGTGTGCCTTAACTGCAAATCTTGGTTTCCTGCATCTAACAACAATTGTTGACAAATGCAATTCGCTAGACTAGTAACTCTTTAGAACAGTTGGTAGCACATTCTGTAATGTATAGTACTTTCTTTGTTTTGTTGATTAATGAAAAAAATATATCTGCTTCGTCATAACAAAATATAAAGCGTCTTTCTTAAAAGTGGTTTTTATCAATCTCGTAACAGTTATATAACAGAGTGATCTATATATAAGTGACACATTTATTCCTTTAATTATTCCGATAATCTGGAGTTTCCATTCCTTGTCCCTAGATGTGCAGATGTTTATGTAAATAACAGAAATTTTATCAGCTACATTAATCTTCCGTTACTATCCCTTTCCGAAGTGCCACAGACGATAGAATATAGGATAGGATATTTTAATGTTATTACATGCCAGGGCCTGATAACTCAGATAGGAATACAGAAGCCGCATTAAGGTTCGCGAAACACCCGGGGTCTAAAGGTACATTTTGAGCGCTGCATGCGCCGGATTCAATGCCGCCAATATAATTCTTTGGCTGCCATGTCGCATACTAACTAATATATAAAATAACTTCTGCTTAGTTCAAAATTTAATAGCCATTTTATTATTTTATTACTTATGAAGTAATTTTCGTAATATTATTGGCCTATTATCAACCTTATTTGAGCTCAATGTACGATATGAATAAGACACTATTTGGCTAACCTGTAAATATTTGAATTAAAGCTTTAACGGCAAGGAGGCCAAGCCAAATTAAGTTGTGAATACAATTTTCATCGATTTGTGAAATTGTAAAAATTTGAAAGAACTACGAGGACGTATGGGCAGCAGGAAGAACGAGAATAGATTTTCACAAAAAATTATTAGTAAGTAAGATTTAGCATGTAGCTAAATACCGACAATTAATATGACATAACCTGAAATGTGTCTTAATACATATTCATGTATAGTTAAATTCTCTAGATTAATGTAGCAGGTTATAATGGAAAAAGTGTGTTGTTTTACATACAAAAACATTAGTTTCATTAACCTTGTTACTTTATTACTGCAATAATGAGGTTTTTTGTTTTAAGTCTTTCACGGGTCATCATCTCAGGCTACCAGGAATACGATGGCAAAAATCGAGAGTGCAGGATTATTGGATATTGTGTATGTTTCTTGTTTTGGTGATGTGCAGTGATCTTCAGGAACTTTAGTAATGTAGCACAAATCATTCTTTCCCGCGTATACAGCAATTTAATGTGGCATATCAAATATTTCTGAAAGTTTGAGTTTCATTTCATATCAGTGGAAAGTTGTACAAAAACTTTGAGGAATACTGTGGCCAACAAGGAAAAGTGAAAAGTGAAGTTATTTTAGACAGTTGATTGTGTGTATTAGTTTTTGTGTTTGTACTTGTAGTTTTAAATTTAAAATATATGAGTCATATATATGTCCATGTAAGGTAAGTAATATCCAGTTTAAATTACTGAAAAAATAGCTGTGATTTTTCAGATATACCAAAATTGACATCATCTGTGTTTACGTATAATTTAGGTGGCAGAATTAAAATATTTGGGCGAGATGCTTGATATGAATTTTGTAAACCTTTTCTTTAAATTGTAATGATAAGTATTTTGAAGAACTAAGTTCTCTTAACCTTACTCATCAGTCTATATCTACATCATTGATCAAGAATGTCACAGCTTTTAACAGGTTTTCCATAAACCTAATTTGTTCTATATTGCTTAATGCAGTAGTCACTATGCAATATTATTGTACACACTACACTGATGAATAGTTTACCGCATATTTCCTCAGCGTATTTGTCGCGTATTATGCTAATATGCGATAGCTGAAATGCGCGTAAACTATTCATGTGTGGCGAGATGTGATTTCGAAAGAAGTTGGATTCTATCAGTTAGTGAAAACGGGAGCCGAAGGGAAGGGCAAGCGAATGCACCATAGCTCGGTCGCAATAGAAGCTTACTACATTATCGGCCTTACCAGCCGTTGTTGACAAGGACGCCGGGGCCTAAAGTTTCAGGAAAGAGCTGAAGCACGGAGTTGAGAATCTGGTATTAATCTCTGAGGGCACCGCAGTATGTTCAGAAAATAATACGACGCATCCACAGCCTCCTATAGCTGAGATATTTACAAGTTTCTTGGTGTTAGCACAGATTTGTTAATATTTTCCGAAAATAGATTGGAGAAATACAAGAAATTTAACACCTTTGTTATTGCTGTGACAATTGTTACGTTACATTTGTTAACGTCGATTTTAACATCTGTTCGTGAACTCGGGCATTATAATTGCATATAACCTGTTACATTGGTATCCAGGTATCGCTGCCTGGTTATAACCAATGCGTCTTACATTTATTTTGTGTATATACAAGTCTTTCATTAGAATAAAACTAAACCAACTCATTTAATACTCGGTAATCCCAGTTTAATACCCCATAGTAATATATTACAATAGGAAAACAAAATATTATGTGATTATTTTACACAAATTGACATAGTCGAAATATTTTTCTAAGGAATGACCCCCGTTTTAATATTTTAAAATTATTCGCGAAAGATAATAGCTTTCTGAGGTTGCATGGAAAGGTTATTTGCTCTACTGATGTTTGTTGTCTCTAGTCACAGTTAAAGTCTTGACACCTGCACTAATTTTGTAGAAAGGAAACGATTATTGGTAAAGTAGATGTCTTTACAGAAACCAGAAGACTAAAACACCGATGATGATACAAATTTGTGATATAAAACTTACACAAGAAGAGGCACAGATAGTTTTTGTGAAATTAGTTCAAGTCTAAAACTATTTCATGGCCGACAACAAATATACAAGAAGCAAACGTACTTGAATAATTCAGATGTTTAGAACGGTCCGGAAATATTAAATTGGTCGTAAGCCTTGTTTGATATCCTATAAAACAATTAATTTCCATACATCCGGGTCTGACATATAAACTGTATTGTGTATTTTTGAGCAATTGTATGCCTACATTTCTATAAAATAATTGCTCCAATTTAATTCCATTACAAAATAAAACATTGTATCTCACACAAGATTTAAATATATTAAAATCCTGTTTGAGTTGTCACCGCACCAAGCCATATTCTTTATATTTTACTCAATACTAAACTAGTACTGAGATCTCCTATAACATAGGCTATCATTATTAAAAAAATTACAAATTTAGTGATTTAAGCTATCTGATAACTTCAATGTTATCATCATCTGTTTTACTTGAGTAGGAACTGACAGTCCTAGCTACCAAATAGTTGTGTTGACTTTAGCATGTATAAACATTGTAAATAATTATCTATGAATAACTGAATATATAAATTTCACTACGGATGTATTGACCTCATAAAAATTTCACATAGAGCAGAGTTGAAAGTCTGGCTGGTATGTTGTCGTTATGTGTAGATAATTGGATGTAACACAAATGCTGCATAAAGACTAAAAAGTGCCACTATTTTGAAATAAATTTAATAAATAAAAATAAGCACTGTTTAAGTTATGGAACGCTTATTCACATTAAAGGCTCAAGAAGGGGTTTAAAAAAATTAATACTCATATGCTGCTTTTAACATGTAAGCTCGAGCTGGCGGCTTGGGTTTGAAACAATTGCCAAACGGTAGTTAGCTTCTATTCATGCCGATGTTGGTCATCAATAAACAATAAATCAATCAAATATTTCCAGACCCTAGAGAGGAGAGGGAAATCCACTTGAATAGAGTATAAATTGCACTCTCTTCCTGGAATATCCGGGTTGGAAGTCAGCAAATAACGACCGAATCCCAGGGACAGTCAGAGTACTACATTAGGATATGGATAATCTACTAACTGCCTTAAATGTCTCAGTATAAAGAAATGCAGGATATACTAGTTAAATTAATAATTACAAACTTCTAAATATTAATTTATTTGTTTGTATATAAGGTGGCTCATTCTAAACAAATTTTTACGTACAAAATTTCTTCTTTATATTTTATTTGTAGAAAACATCTCAAATAACTTTGATTTAGTTGGACGTTGTGATACTGTCGTGATTAATGTATACCTATACCTTAAAACGTTAGAATAGGAATGTACAGAACTCAATAATGTCGCCTCGTGGCTTCTGAGGGCATCCAGTCCCAGAATCACCTCCTCAGCCACCTTCGCGAGGAACACCCACAGACGCACGGCACTCCGTCCCAAGTTCAGCTCCAGCAGGGCCTCCTTCTGCACAGGCATTGTGTCGCCCGATGCCGTCACAAGCTGGTATGGTCGGCTCGGTTTCCTCGTCGGCAAACCCTTCGCCACGTCAGGTCTGATGATGGTCACGGCCGCCCCGGTGTCCACCAGCACGCGGCACGGCTTTCCTCTTACCCAACCGTCCGCGATGAGGTTGTCATCCATCCGCCGGCTGACGGCGCGGATTGTCACTCGAGGGGATGGTGATAATGGCGCAGACGTGCCCCTCTCCACGCCGGGCCTTACTCTTCTTCCAGCTGCCCTTCCTGGTGTGGGCAGTCTCTCTGCAGGTGTCCGGGCTGTTCACACCCCCAACACAGTCCACTAGGTGTTCGCCGGCGTCCCACAGCTGGTCTTCTGTCTCCGGCGTAGCGGACACTCCTCGTTCTCGACGTGGGGATAGATGCTACCTTGGCCGCCTCCATCCTTAATGCCGCTGTCAGCGGCTCGTGGATGGTTTTATAATCGCCGAGCATTAGGCGCTGACGAATCTCCGTGTCCGTATTCCGTCGAAAAAGTTGTAGGCGACTTCCCGGGATACGAACTCCAGTGGCAGGTCAACCAAGGCCTTGCTAGCTAGCTGCTCAATCGCTATGGCTAACTCCTGCAGCGTCTCCCTCGGCTGCTGTGACCTTGCCTTTAGTTGGCTGCTTTACGCTGCGGCTAAGCGGGTTTCCCGAAACGATTCTCCAGGGCCTCCCAGATGTCCTTGGGCGCCGCCGTTGTCTGCACCGCGTTTAGGACTTCCGCGACCCGTCCCTGGAGGCTGGCTATTAACTGTGTGGCCTCCTCCTCCGGTGATCATCTGTTGTGCCTGGCCACTGTGTCGAACTGGCGGCGGAAGACCTCGAATGTTGACGCGCCGTCATATTTCGGAGGTTTGACGCGCGCCGATGTTGTGTCGCGTCCCGGTGCGTCAGCCTTCAAATCCTTCAGTCTCCTGCCGACGACGTCCTCCACCATGGCGTTCAGGGACTTGACGCTACTCTCGGCCTTACCCTCCAGGTTGTTTACGCGGTTCGCGAGGTCTTCGACGTCTTCAACCATGGCGTTCAGGGACTTGGAATTATTGTCGGCCTTTTCCTCTAGGTCATTAAAGCGGTTCGCCAGGTCCTCGACGCGCACGTTCACTTGGCCCATCCGCTTGCCCAGCTCCGTCACGTCATCCCTCACGCCGGCCAACTGTTCATCAAATTTGGCGGCGAGGACCTCGTTCGCCTCCTTCATTTCCGTGGCTAGACTGTCGTTCGCTACCTTCATTTCTGTGGTCAATTCGGTCTTTATTTCTTTCAACTCTGCGGCCAGGTTGTTATTTGCCGCTTCCGACTTCGCTGTTAATTCGTTCATCTTCTGCAAAAGCATTTCCAATGCCGATTCCATGGCCATAATGTTCGGTGATGTAGTTATCCCACTTCCTGACACCACTTGTGACTTTGTGGGTTCGTGAAATAATAAAACGAGGTTACGAAACACAAAAACTACACTTTATTCTCCTCGAAATACACTGTTCAACTTTACAAAATTGCTAGAACCTCAAAACTGTTTATTTTTTACCACTCTACATTCAAGTGTCTGTCGCTACCGGTAACGATTGGTTCCGAAGTTTTCCGAATCTCCAACGGCCATAATTTTTCATCGGCTTCGCGAGTCTACCGCCAGGGTGACAATATAATTTATAAAAATGTAACACAAAATATTGATGGAACTTAGAAGACTCCTTGCCACAGATAGAACAATAACTTGTTTTTCTTTATTTTAAACTGGTTATTGGTTTTAATCATAAATTTACAAATTTGGATATTAATTATTCTTTCTTTTCAGAATGTTTAAAGGAAAAAGCTTCTCTAGAATTTTATAAGTAAAGTTACTTTTATACAAACAAATAGCATCACAGATACAGATAGTATAATACAACCAGGGACTGTGTGAAAATCAAGGTTAATTTACTTTCATTATGAATATCAATTTATGTATTGAAAAATGAATGATGTTGGAAAAATACAAAAGGGAAACGAAACCTTTAAATGCTTACTAGCATATAATTTCACCATTTTTAATATTTCAAAATATATGAGAGTGGGAAGGAATTATGAGGCGCATTTCACATTGATTTACAATTGTTTCTATCATTCCTGATTTGCCATTTAACTCATTGCTGTACTTCCAAGTTTGTAGCACTTCGGACTGACTACAGGTGTCTTAAAAATCACTAGAAGTGTAATCTCTGCACACTACAGCCCGTTCTGTCCACACAACTGCATATAAGTGTCATTACTTGAACGGCATCATGGAGTATGATCATCAACGACGATACTGCTGCAGGGATTTTTTTGGAAGTAGGGAGTAGAAATTGCTGATATTAACAACGATTGGTGGCAATATATGGAGACAATGTACCGTATACACCTAAGTGGATTACTGGAAAAGTGGTCATATTTCATTTAAGGAACCAGTTCTTGAGGGAAAGTTACTGCACCAACATCAATCAGCATTTCTAGAGTACAAAAGTACATTCAAGAGAAAGTAAGATCACTTTCAGGAACTGGAGAAGCCAAAGGACTTGCCACGATCACGCTGCATTGCTTACATCTCGAACACGCTAAGCCAGGAAAGGGGATGCAATCTTTTCATTGATCAACCGGAGCCAGGGACCATGCAATTCAAAAGAAAAAGGCCTGACAAATGTGCCCAAGTAGTTGTCTTGCAGGGTTCGTCCCTATGAACGTCCGAAAACCACGGATGCCGTCGCTAAAATGACTTTCCAGTGCATTCTCTTGAATTGGCCTCTTCTTATATTACCACATATTCGGGGTTATGAAGAATCCTCTGCGCGGATATTATTTCGCAAAATTTTAGTAACTGCTAGTAGGTATCCCGCGGTGGATGTAACAGACTCCAAAAAGTGGATTGTGGTAGACCTTAAGAAGTTACCACATCGGTGGCACAAATGTGTAGAGCTTAATGGAGACTTTGTTGAGAAAGTGAGAAATAATGGTTCGTAATGGGTGTAAACAGAAGAAGTATAAATCAGTATGGAACACCTCTCGTATGTTTTATATATTAGTCTCATAACTTGAAATGAAGAAATCAATAATTCAAAATATCTTTCTTTAAGACTCTCCAGGGAATGCACCACTCTAAGTCCATGAGGTTTTACTGACTGTTTGAAAATGTAATCTTATTTTTATCCTTCCCAAGTATCATAATTTACTTAATTTTTATATATATTTCTTACCTTTTGAGTTATTAAGTTTAAAATAAATAATAATGTCCCACGTTCAAATATACTGCCTTTGTATTAAACATAAAAAGAAAACAATAAAAGGCAACTTCAAGTAATTACGATTGTGCGCTTTATACTTTTCTCAATTTACTTTTTACAGAGAAAATGCATACGACAAATTTCAGCATGAACCTCAAAAACTTAGAAGAATTAAAAACTATGAACAAGATTTTCAATAAGCGGCAGAGCTTAGGAAAGTAAATCCTAAAATCTCAAATATTAAGACTAAAAGAATGTTATACTGTCACTCATAGAGGCAGCAATCGCCGCTTAAAAATGAAATTCACACTCAGAAGAATATGCCTTGAATCTTTTTCTCGGGGTATAATCACAACTTCTACATTCCGGAGTTTTTCATCAAATTTCACCTATAGCCTATTTCCGTCAACATTCATTTTTTCTCTAACAAAAATAGCTGAACTGCAGTACACTAGAATTGCAGTGCATTCCTTAAATACATGGGAAAGTAGGTGCGAATGCATATCTGAGGCATATCGGTTGCTCCTTCGGTTTGTGAACAATGTAATTTGTTTACTTTCCCCAATATTTCTATATACATATACAGACATATCTTAAGACAATGATACTAGTTCTTCTAAATCTTTATACAAAATAACGAGGAAATATATTTTACTTCCCACATGAAAGGCATGAAGCAGAACTAAATGTTATAATTAAGCTTAAAAAATAAAATAGATTTATTAATTTTCTGAACGTAGATCGTCGATTTGAAGGTGAATTCATTAAATAATTTTATGAAACGTACATTCATAGGCAGTCCTTACGCTACAGATATATATACGCTTTAAAATATCCATTTTTATCTCATAAAGTTCTTTATTGGTTAAAACAGCTTAAAATCCTATATGTACACACGTTTTTTAGGCATTGGGTGTCCTCAGTAATGTTTTCCTTACATAAACACATACAATCATTTATGCACTTATTCGTATGTCACATTTTTGTCAGCCATAACTGTAGAAATAGTTCCAAAATCTAACAACCAGGTATAGAAATTCTCAAGCAATTGGCACAGGTTAGGTACACTCAGTTCACCATAACGACATAAGTACACAACAAAAACCTGTAGTCAGTGCCGTTACCACACTCCAATAACCCAAAAAAAGGTTTGTTACATGACAACGCTTCCTTTCATCTGGCTTTAAAGCTGTGAAATTCCTATACCTGCTAATAATCCTTTACAGAACCACATATGTACATTTCCTTAAGAAGAGTACGTGTTTCTTCGAGGATAAATACACATTAAAACACAACATTTACGGAGATCATTCACGTGCAAGATGGCAACGATGGTTGTCCAAAATGAATGTCTTAGTACGTAACGTCAGTTTGTTCTCTCTTTCGTTGCACTTGAGTAGATCTAGGTACAACGTAACTGTGGACTTGAAGAGCATGTGATAACACTAAAACATCGTATATTCTATCCTCTGTGGCACTTCGGAAAGGGATAGTCCCGGACGATGAATGTAGTTGAT
This sequence comes from Mantis religiosa, assembly GCA_030765055.1. Taxonomy (NCBI): domain Eukaryota; kingdom Metazoa; phylum Arthropoda; class Insecta; order Mantodea; family Mantidae; genus Mantis; species Mantis religiosa. Next base: position 143,569,870 of record CM060953.1, read on the forward strand.
AGAATCTGTATTATTTACATAAAAATCTTCGAATCTAGTGACAAGTAATCGAAACTGCAGAACATTATGCTTAATTTGGTGCTAAAGTTTGGTCCAATTTTATGAATGACTTTCCAATGAAATAATTAAAGAAATAAATGTGTCAGTTCTATATAAATCACTCTGTATTATTGCTGTTAGATTCAGGAAACGAAGATTGCAGCTAAGACAACAAGTTTAAACAGACAGGAGTAGGATATTTATCAGAAAATGAGTGAGTAACCTAAAAATTAAGGGTCAGAGATGCAGAAAGAAAACCGTGTTCCATCAAGTTCGAATTCGGAGGCAAATGAGTCTAAGAATGCATCGCGAATTGGTTCAATGACCCTAGAACCCGGACGTTTCTTATGGTAACAAAAGCTAATGGGAAACTCACATTTGTCATTAAGTTTACAGGTATAGGAAGAAACGTTGATACCAGCTGAGATCTAAAATAAAAAAATGGCCGCATATCGAATTATAAGTTCACGGAACCGATTTGAGGATTTCGGAGTACCAGAGACTCCAATTTATATACATAGATGATGACATGACTGTAGAAGTTGCCAACGATCTCCTCCTCAGTTAAGAAGCAGACATTGTGACTTGTAGATTTGCAGAAAAGAAAGCGTATAGTCATGATCGGTTAGGAAAAAATGTTTCGTAGGTCCATGGGATAGCCCTCCACATTGGCATACGTGTTGCTGATGGTGTCTCTGGAAGGTCGCGATGGTTCAAGGTTTGTGTATTCTCTCATCACATGATTGGCCACTGCTCGCACACTTCTTCCACCAGCCACACCATTGGTCATGGGGTCGTTTGCTGCAGATAACGTACCGTTTGCAATCGGAATGCTGTTTTGTGATTCTGCTCGGTGTGTCGCAGCAGCTGCGTCTTGCCTGCAATCATAAAGTTTACATAATCACTAAAACATCTCATTCTTTGTCGCCTGGGACCTCAACTTGGCTCCCGGCAGGAGCAAATTTCCTTTTTGGAGTCTTCTCTCTCACCATGTAATACTAAAGTTAAAAGTGGTTTTCGAAGTGTTCTGATGTGTAAAATGCACATCATTACTACATAAAATATAAGTATTTGTTACAAACTTTATTTAACTTTTTAAGAAAATTGACGAAATCTTCACAGAATTCAAGAGACTAGATTCACCAAAGCTTTCTTGGCTTTAGCCACTGTTTTTTCGTAGTCATTATTTCCAGCGCTAGGTGCATTATTTCTGTTTTATTTACCTCCCAATGCGAACTCTCAATCATCTAACTTTCAAAATGAAGCAAACTGATGCTATGTGAAAATCATGAAGCGATTTCTGTTTTTTTAAAATAAACATTTTCTCCTAAACCATTACTTTTATTGGACTATTTAATTGCTTTAATAGTTTAACCTCTGGATTAATTTCATGGCTGAAAGACCAAAAATGACCTACTGCGGCCGATTTATCATCCTGTTTGTACTTAATACTTTGAAAATATTCTTCCGTTCTGGCTTCTAAATTACGTTTGGTCCTTCCAATGTAAACCTGGTCGTAATCTAAACGATTAACTTGATAAATGCCAGATTTTTATTATATACCTTTTTAAAAAATGTTATATTTTTATATTATCTATATATTTATTCTAAGGAACCACTAATACTTCCTAAAAACGAATGTAAATTGTTTATTAGGCCAAGGATGATGTGGAAATTGTTTAAAATTATAATAATCTTTTATTTCTTCAGGAAAATAATTTACATTTTTCTATAATTTGGTTTTAAAAATATTTTATGTATAAAGTCTGCATTAAAACTATTGATTATATCAGTATTAAGAATTTGCATATATTCTCTATCAAATTCCTCTTTATTTAGAGGTATATTTATTAATCTACAAATCAAACTATAAAAAAGGCCAATCTATGTGAAAGAATAATATGACACCTAGCGATAATAACGATGTCAAGTAAAAAACAGTGACTGAAGATGCAAAGAAACTTTTGGAAAATAGTCTCTTGAATTCTGTAAAAATTTCGTCAATTTTCTTAAAAAGATAAGTGAAGATTGTTGCAAATATATTTTTTTATATTAGTGGCCTCACTGTTAGTTAGACGTGTTATACGTGTTCATATCATTATCTCCTCATATATAATTTACTTTTACACATCTTTTACAAGATAAGAAAGCTTATTTTGCTATTTACTTAATATTACTCAAATAAACGCATATATAAATAGTATCAATACACATTTCTTTGAAAGTGCAAGGTGGACAGGTACTGTCAGGAGCAGGAATTTAGTGTGCACTGTTCTCATTCTATCAACCAGCAGGATACCACACAACAAATTTTGATGCAGAAGTAACGGCTATTCATATTTCACTCCAACACCTTCTATACAGAATAGATAAATTAAAAAATGCTGTCATACTTTCTGATTCTAAAGCAGCATTATGTTCAATAAGTTCATATAAAATGAGGTCAATCCAAATGAAAGAATGTCACAAAATGATCCAACAACTTCAAAAACTACAGAAAAGAATTATATTACAGTGGATACCTACACATTGTGGAATTCCTGGAAATGAATCAGTTGATTTTCTTGCCAAAACAGGTGCAAATTTAATTCAGAACAAAAGTAAAAACTTACCCTTTGCATTCATAAAAAAAATTAATCAAAAGCAAATATACAAACGAATAAAACCAATCAGTGTCTAACAAAGCTAAACATAAAAAAGGAACATTTTAATTAAAAATCCAGAAATTATTCCAGAAATCCCGCGTAAAGCTGTAGTAGCAAATTTTAGATTACTTACGGAACATGATTATTGGGTCAAACACTTACACAGAATAGGAATTTATACAAGTCCAAGTTGTCCTTTGTGTAACAAAAAAGAGGAAATTACTGAAGGACATCTTATAACCTGTGAAACCCTCCTGCCGGACTCACTACACAGATATATCGGAGAGCAAGAGAGCTAATGGCATCATTGCCAAAGCCTAGCTTTTAAAAGCAACAACAACTATTTAAATTCGTGTGCCCTTTATAAACAGTAAGTAAAGCCAAAGCAGAAGAAATTCTCACCTGCTGATGGTGTTGATGACACCATTGGGCCGGCCCTCGTTTTCCAAATCGTGTAGCAGAGGAGCAGGGTGAGGCTGTGCTGGTGGTCTAGGGTACGGCTGCTGAGGTACGATCAAGCCACCTATTCTCTTGAGATGTTCCACTTGTTGCAGTACGACTCTGTTGAAGTCCTCCTGGACGGCGGGCATATCCGTGTCACCATCCACGATAGTCAGCCTGTTTTCACCGTCCAGCGTCTTCAGCATGGGTAGCGTCAATTCTCGGAAGAGCTCGAGACGTCGTCGGAAGGCTGCCACACTGTCGTCCAGACGACCACGTCCCAGTTGTAGCTTGGAACAGTCTAGGAGAATCACCGAGGGCTGCTGTTTGAACTGCGAACACGTAATATACATTGTGAAGTTTACTCTTCTATAGCAAATTTTATAATTACAACAATATCGCAAATAAGGTGTTCACAACGGTAAAGCAAAAGCAATTCCTATCACATGGAGGAAACATTCTGATATTTGATTGGTTAAGGTTATATAAGAATCCATTCCTGATCTGAGAGCAAGGTGCAGCGAAATCTGCATCAGCCAATGGAGGATGCGATGTCAATCCATTTATAAATAGGATTAAATGAGCTTCTTCATTCAACAGTTCAGTATGAGTCCTTCTCTTCCCTGCACTTTGAACATAGGATAGATTAGCTGACTGCTTAATAAAATACAAAAATGCAATTACAGAAAATTTAAAATTAATTAAACAGTGCAAATTTCACCGTAATAGTGTGACCACACAATCCACAATTTGTAAGAGTAAATTTTTGACATCACAACTAAAAGTATTACAGAATTTTATACCGCGACAAATGAATAGTTGACTACTAAGCCACATCATCAATATTGTCACGGTAACGTGCATTAAATTTTTGGCGCAAATAGATAACAGACGGCGGTAGTGTTTCAGGGTAATAAAGAGCTTGCATAAGCAGTTAACGATAGCGCGGCTAGTGTTCACAAAGAGCCGGCAAATGAAGATAGCTAAGATAAAGGACTTGCCGTCACAGATGGGATTTCACGTTTGAAGGTTAGAGGGATTTGGTGATTGACAGAGAAAAGTTAGTATCTGGTTTGTACTCGAAACCTCTCGAATTTATGAATGAGATATACAAGCGATTGTGACACACCAGCGGACAGTTGTAAAACAAGAGTTGTGAGTAAGCAGAAAACAGCTGTAAAGTGTTATTGATGTCGTAACGAGAGCTGAACGCTGTTTGTTATTGCCATCGACCTTGGAAGATTGTGTTGTATATGTGAGATGCTGATGATGATGGTGATGATGATGATGTTGTTGATGATGATGTGTATAAGGCCGCTCAACTACAGCGGTCATCAGGGTCCTTGCAAATGTGAGATAATGTTACGTGAGAAGTGAACAGCGTATTTCTAAGGAAATAGAGAACATATAGAATTTCGAAAAATTGGATTTTTAATTCTACGAACCCCGAAATTCGCGACTGGTGTCAGGAAGTAGAACAACGGCCATGGACTCAGGGTTGGAGGAAATTTTATAGAAAATGGAAGAAATGAAGACGGTCAACTACAACCTCACCGTCGAGTTGAAATAAATGAAGACGGCGAATGATACCTTCGCTGCGAAAACAGAAGCGGCAAATAACAACCTGGTCGCGAACCTGGAAACCAGAAACAAACTTTTCTCTGTCAATCACGATATCACTAGAACCGTCCAAACGTGAAATTCTATCTGTGCCGGCAAGTCCTTTATCTTAGCTATCTTTAATTTCCGGCTCTTTGTGAACACTAGCCTCGCTAACTGCTTATGCAAGCTCTTTATTACCCTGAAATACTATCTGCGGTCTGTTATCAATTTGCGCCGAAATGCCCGTTGCCGCGACAATATTATAAAATATAATAAGCATTTTAAATATAGAGTGATTTATATATGATTGACACACTTTTATTCCGTTGGAAATTCACTCTATTACCAAATTATATCGCCAAATTAAGGTTGGGGCGGTATAATTCTCCAGCTTATTCAGCCACAATGTGGGGACGCCATATTTGTGGCGTTTTCCTCCACTCGCAGCAGATAGGGTGCACGTTGACTGTTTGGAAGATCCATGTCGAGAAGCCAAATGTAACAGGATTACTTCGCGGTAGTTTAAACTGTTCCTTGATGATTTATTTTGATTAAGTATATTATTTGATTGTATAATCTGACGTCCACTCGTCATTATTACGAATACCGAATAACTCTTTGTGAAGGCTATTAATTTTCCGTTACAAAACCTTTATATTGACCACAACATTTTTCCATCGTCACGAAACAAGACTAAAGAACATATATCTATCTCAATATTTTTTATTTTCCGTAACTATCGTTACTCCTCTATTAATTTTGTGATTGGCCAGTTTCCTGCTACGTCATCACAATCCGTAATACAATTATTACTACGGCCAATCACAAAATTACACATATATTTCTTTAAATTGTCATTACATGGCCTACTAAGTCATATTAGAAAACAATATTCATATAAAAAATTCTAACAAAAACATATTGTTACAAGATGAATGTCCTGGAGTTTCTTTCTTTTCTTAATTTATGTCCTCCAAAGTTAAGTCATATCCGACGGTGAAATGATGCTCAAATGAGTCCAGGGTCCATGGAGCTTAGTGTTACCCGACATTCGTCTTGAAGGATAAGGGAAAACACTTGAAAAAACCATATACAGGTAACTCATCCTGACCGAGATTCCAACTCGGGACCTCTTGAACGTGAGGCAAACAAGCTACCACCACGCTACCGAGGCCGGCTTCCTGAAGTTTCGATTGCTGGCCCCAGATGCGCAGATGTTTGTTTTATTCCTAATTGCTATGGTTGGCAGCTATTTTCTAATTTAATTCTAGTCAACGTGAAAATTCATTACACATTAAATCCACGACTTTCCCTTTTAAGCAATACTGGATTACGAATTCTATTACAGCTACACAAAGGACATACTAGAGTGAATTGGGTGTTTGTAATCCTCCCAAAGGAAACAATACTTGGACTGGTAAACTAATTGGAAGCAACTGGATCTCTGGTGAGTGAAAAAGGCAAGCATCGTTCATCTAGGCTTCCCGCCTTTTTTGACGTAACAGCACGACTGGAGCAGGCACCCAAAAATCATTAAGAGGTTTGTCGCAGGAGACAGCGTACACTTACTCAATGTGTCACAGAGCTGTGAAAAGTTCAGGCCTTCAGCCATATAGGGTTACGGTTGACCTTCAGCTACAGGAACCAGATAAAGATAAAAGATTGAATTATTGTCGTTGGTTTCAGACGTTCATTGTGCAAAATCCTGCCATACTGTCCATCACATAGTTCACAGATGAAGCATGGTTCCATCTATCCGGTTATGTGAACTCACAGAACTGACGTCATTGGGCCATCGAAAATCCACATTCATGAGGCCCCTATACACTCGTTTAAAATCGGAGTTTGGTGCGAAATATCCGCAAACCGAACAGTGGGGCAACATTTTTTTTTTAATCAGACTGTGAACACTGCAGATCACCGACTGTTTTCATGGAGTGTGTTAAAGAACTGGACGATGTAGAGCTGAGTGGAGGATATTTGCAGCAAAATGGGCTACATGACATACATAGAATGAATCCATAGAACTAATTGCAAGTTCTTTGACGACTGGAACCTATGACCACCAAGATCTCCGGATTTGACATCGCCGGACGTCCCCAGACATTGGACAATCTAAAGCACAGGAGATTCAAGCTATTGCCAACAGAGTTCTCCAACAAATAACTGTCTAATTATAACTGTTCGTACATATTTATAACCGCTCCCCTCTAGAGATAGTAATTGAATTCCTGTTAGAGAGAAGTATAGAGTGCATAGCGTATAGCCTCTTAACCCAGAGGTTCTGGGTTCGATTCCTGGCAGGGGTTAAGAACTTTACTTTTACCAGAATAATCCATTATCCCACATAGAGTCGGGAAGTATGTATGTAACTGTGCATGTGTTTGATTATTGAAATTACTAATACATAACGTTAATAATAATCTGCAATCATCGGGATATTTCACATAGGAGAGCCACAGTATGACCATACAATTGACCATAGGAGACTACACAAACGAAACAATAGAGACAGAGATAGTTAAATATTCAAACTGAATTGATTCAGTTTAACTAATTTAATTTAAAATGATAAAGCTGAGCTCTTTTCAGTAAGAGCCAACTTCTAAATTAGTAATTTGAAAAGAAAAGATGTGTTGTCTTTTATTTACATATAGAAGTGTTCATCAATAAGGAATTGCAAAGATATTGGCATTATAAAACACTATTTCGTTTCCTTCCCTTTTTATAACAAGAAATGCAGCTTTGCTATAGAGCAAAATGACTACCGCAATTTGTAGACCTTTCCTTGTTACCATCCATTAGAATTAAGAGGCATAGATTTGGGATTACAATTCTTTTTTTGAAACATCTGTAAGAAACATCTTTATTTCTTCTCATATTTAAACTGTCCAATTGTGACTTCACCTTATTTTCGAACTCGTAGACCTGGTTCATGTCCCTGGGAAAGCCATCCATGAGAATATCTTGAGTACTCACTTATTGGTTGTCATCTGTGACTCCACCAGTTGCAGCACCACAGTCTGAAACACAGTTTGTATATTGAACTTAGTACCTTAAAAATACATTACAACGTTTTTTATAACTTCGTGAATTAATAAATTTCAAATGAATTAAGATAACAGATTACCACTTGGGTTATGTTTGCCTAGCAATTATTCATTCATTTACTTGTCATTTTTAAAAAACTCTTATGTTGTCACCCATAATAAAGAGGACTTTTGAGGATATTTCTAGAAAATTAAAGATATGTTTCTGTCCTAAAGCATTTTAACAATTGGCACTTTAGTTAAAATCTCATGTCAAAAAATCAAACTTTTCGAAAAATATAATATAACTATGTTATATTTTATTTTATTCCATGTTGGGAAGTCATACGTAATATAAATTTCTTCGTTGGGAAGCCATTTGTGGTGCAATTTACCAATTAAAGTGTTAAACATTCCAACTCGTGGAAATTACTGTTGAATTAATTTAATGATTTCATGTTTTGTTCTATTAATTTGTTATTGTTTGCTCATATCATTGATGAATTTTAAGTCTTACTAAGGTAGTTAGTTCGTAGTTATTTAAATTTCCTTTGTGCCATCTTGAACTCAATCGACGCACCAAATTTTTATTTCCGATTCGCGGTTTTAGAGTAATGTGATATTTCATTATTAATTATTTAAAGTAATAATAAGACTTTCTATTCAATATATTTTACCTTATGATCACTTAATACAACAGACAATTTATGTAAAACACTTCCTACGCATTCACTCTTACACAAAACTCAAGTTGCTTGTACTCAAGTTGCAAAACGCGCGTTACGTATGGGAGAAAAATTATTGATTTTTCGACTTCCTGGATACCGATAGTTTTCTCACGCGTTTGAATATTCATAGCCTACTCTGTAATTTTTTTTGTTTTTGTTTTTCAGTCATTTATTTCCACATATACAATACAAACATTTTAATACTTTTTAACGTTTTTAAATGTTTAACTTTACCTGAAAATAACACAAATAATATAACAAAACATATAAATAATAATTATGCTTGGGGTAAAATAAATGTTTCAAAAAATGTTCCGCAGGATATTTTGTGATGTGTGGATATTTTTTAAGTCTTTGTGTCGCATTCCTGGAAGACCCCGATCTTAAATACCAAGCTTTTTATTTAGGTGACTTTTCACTTTTGACTAATGTTGTTCAAAGTTACGCGGTTATTCAAGGGATTCATGCACATGGGATATTTCCCAATGGTGTGGTCTCGGATGCTGAATGTGAATTTATAGAGTTTCAGAAGTCACTTCAAATTAATACCAAAATATAATATAATACAAAAATATGGCTTTCTACGCTCAATGTCTTTACCTCCATATTTTTTGTGCAAATTATAATTGGTACATTATTGCATAATTATTCATAAACCATTTAATTTCGGTCTAATTCCTGCTTAAATGGTAATTTTCCTCTAACCATTTGAATATGTTTTTTTGTACCTACACAAGAAGCTAAAACAGTGAAAACATCGATTTGGATTTAGCTCATTTCAATTTACTGAAGTACTAAATCTTACATACATTAGACTACTCACCAAAATTGGTCCTCTTCCTAATCAATCATGACGATACGCTTTGTTTCTGCAAATCTACAAGCCACAATATTTGCTTCTTAGCTGTTGAGGAAACTCGTTGGCAAGTTCTATACTCATGTCTTCATCTATGTTAAACATTACAGAATCTGGTTCTCAGAATTTGTGAAATCGGATCCGTGAATTTATAATTCGATAACCTTATCCGGCCATTTTTTATATTATCGATCTCAACTGGTATCAACAGTTTCTTTCTGTACCTCTAAACTGAATGACAAATGTGTGTTTCCAATCCGCTCTTGTTACCATATGAATCGATCAGGTTTTAGGGTCACTGTACCAAATCTCGACGCATTCTTAGACTTATTTTCCTTCGGATTAGAACATGGTGAAGCACTCTTTTCTTTTTGCATCTCAGAGCCTTGATTTGTAAGTTGCTAACTCATTTTTTGATAAATATCTTCTTCCTGCGTATCTTAACTGCAAATCTTCGTTTCCTGTATTTAACAGTAATTGTTGACAAATGCGAATCGCTAGACTAGTATCTATTTAGAACAGTTGGCATGACATACATTATTCTGTAATGTATAGTACTTCTTTTTTGGTTGATTACTGAAAGAATATATGTGGTTCATCGTAACCAAAGATAACGGGTTTATCTTAAATGAGGTTTTATTCCGTCTCGTAACAGTCATAATACAGAGTGATTTATATATAACTGACATTTATCTCTTTAATTATTCTGTTGGAAACTCATTCATAAAGTTTCAGTCAAATTTAGCACCAAATTAAGCTGAACTATCTGTAATTTCGGCTCTTTGACACTGGATTCGCTGATGTTAATGCAAATAACATTAATTATATCAGCTAAATTCATTTTCCGTGACTATATCTTTCCGAAGTGCCACAGAGGATAGAATATACGATATTTTAGTGTTATCACATGCTCATCAAGGGCACAGATGATAAGTATTAAGAAATTCACATCGATTTTTAGACAACCTTCGTTGATGTCTTGTACGTGAAAGATCTCTGTAAATGTTGTGATTCAATGTGCATTCATCCTCGGGGAAACACTTATTCTTCTTAAGAAAATGTACATATGTGGTTCTGTAAAGGATAATTAGCAAGTATAGGAATTTCCAAGCTTTAAACCTGGATGAAAGGAAACGTTATTCGAGCCTACGTTGCCATGTAACAAACCATCTCTGGTGTGTTGGAGTGTCCTGACGTCACTGACTACGGGACTTTGCTCTGTAGCTATGCAGTTATTGTGATTTGAGTGTACCTAACCTGTGCTAAAAGTTTGAGAATTTCTATACCTAGTTGTTAGATTTTAGTGACATTTGTACAATTATGGCTGGCGAAATGGTAACATAGGAATAAGTGGATATGTTTGTCTGCGTTTGTGTAAAGAAAACATTATCTGAGAACTCTCAAAGCTAGTAAACGCGTGTAAATGTATGATTTTTAGCTATTTTAACAAACAAAAAAGTAATAAGCTGAGAAATGGACATTTTAAATTAAGTGGTATAATTGCATTGTAAGGACCTGAACGTTTCAATAAATGATTTGATGAAATCACCCTCAAAGCTACGATCTAAGCTCAGAAAATTAATACATCTATTTTATCTTATAAAGTTTATTTATAACATTTAGTTCTGCGACATGCTTTTTATGTGACACATAAAATACCTTTCCTCGCTATTTACTATAAAGGTTTGCAAGAGGTAGCATTATGTTCTTAATTTATGGCACACATACATCTTGTTATAGAAATATATATAGAAATATTGGGTAAAGTAAGCAAATGACGTTGTTCGCAAATCGCGGAAGCAAGGATATGCATTCTTACCTGCATTCTAATGCAATTAAGGAATGCACTGCAATTTTGGTGAACAGCAGCTGAGCTGCTTTTGTCAGAGAAAAAATGAGAGGTGACGGAAATAGGCTATCAGTGAAATTTAAATTAAAAACTCCGCAATATAGACGTTCTGATTATTCGCCGATAACAAGATTCAAGCCATGTTCTTCTGGGTCTGATTTTCATTCTTATGTGGCGAACGCTAACTCTATAAGGAACAGTATAACATTCCTTTAGACATAAAATTAGAGCTCTTGGGATTTCCTTTCCTGAGCCCTTACGCTCATTGCAAATCCTCTATATAATGTTTAATGCTTCTACGTTTATCTGAAACTTATCATATGCATTTTCTGTGTTGTAATACATTTTGAGATATTTACCTTTTAAAAACAAAAGTGAATTGAGAAAGTGTTAAGGTGCACCATGATATTTCTTTAAGTCGGTTTTGTATGTTTTTTATACTCAATACAAAGAAATTATATTTAAACGTGGGACATTAATACTTATATTAAGCTTAGTAACTTAAAATGTAAGTAGGATATCTGAACAAAATTAAATAAATTGTAATAATTGGGAAGGATAAACATAAGACTAAGTTTTCAACCATTGATATAACTTCTTGGACACTGAGTAGTGCATTCTCTTGAGATGTTTAAGGACAGAGATTTTGAATTATTGAGTTCTTAACTTCAAGATAAAAACTAATATATAAAATATATGAGAGGTGTTCCATACTGATTTATACTTTATCCTTTTACACGCATTACGAACCATTTCCTCAATGAAGTCTTCTTTAAGCTCTACACACTTGTGCCACCAATGTGGTAACTTCTTAAGGTCTACCACGATCCACTTTTTGGAGGTCACATCCACTGTAGGATAGCTGCTAGCAGTTACTAAAATTCTGCTAAACGGTATCCCCGCAGAGGATTCTTCAAAACCCCAAATAGGTTGGAATATAAGAAGAGACCAATTCAAGAGAATGCACTGGAAAGCCATTTTAGCGACGGCATTCGTGGTTTTGGTACTTTCATACGGACGAACCCTGCAAGACAACTCCTTGCTCACATTTATGTGGCCCTTTTGTTTTGAATTGCATGGTCCTTAGTTCCACTTGATGCATGAAAAATTCCGTCCCCTTCCCATCTCAGGGTGTTCGAGAGGTAAGCAATGCAGAGTGATCCTGGCAAATCCTTTGGCCTCTCCAGTTCCTGAAAGTGTTCTTGCTATTCTCTTGAATATACTTTTATACCCTTGAAATGCTGATTGATGTTTTTGCAGTGACGTTCCCTCACGAGCTGACATTTGGCCACTTTTCCAGTCATCCATCCAGTTTTATACTGTACATTCATTCCATATATTACCACCAATCCTTATGAATATCAGCAATTTTTACCACCTCCTTCTAAAGAAATTCCGTAGAGCAGTATTGCCCTTGATGATCATACTCCTTTATGGCCATTCATATAATGACAGAAGTTCGGAGAACGGGCTGTACTGTGCAGAGATTACGCTTCTTGGGTTGTGTAGGCAAGAGTAAGTCAGCTTCTTGAGTTGTGACGTATTCCAGCCGGGAGCGAGATGTGCAGTGCGTGTGACCTCAGTTAAGAGCCGTGTACTACTAAGCTGCCTAAAAAGTGGACTGTGGGAACAGAATCTGTGGGTTCAGTCAGGTGTAGCGCACTCGGTGACAACAATGTACTTGCAACATACCAAATGGTCGATACACTGTGACGATTTATTTACTCAATACAGGATTTATACACACAAGAAAGGCTTGGCTGATATGTACTAGAATGTCCCAAAAACCAGAACTCAGAGGTTTTATTTACATGCCTCACGGACAATGTGCATGTTTGTCTGGAACATATATGTGCGAACAATTTTTTTGTCTTATGAAATTAGCTTTGTCGAAACCCTGAAGTACCTTGTCGGATCACCATCTAACATGCAGTTACACATTTCCCTGATATTACGACCTGACTGTGATAAACTAGTTACAGGAAAACGAAACGGAAGTATTTTGAAAATGCCCACGTAAGATGGTTCTGAATGGGTCTCGTCTAATTTTCAGAGAAAATTACATGCTTTATTTCATTTACTTCATATCATGCCTGACCTTCAGATAAACTATATGTTGAAGTTTTATATATTTTCTGATAACACAGAGGCAAAATGCAATTTGTTTTATAAAACGAGGCCCATTGTGTAATTAAAGCAGTCAGCATTAATATTACCACACCAAAGATGTAAGTTGCCCATATTATTAATACCCGATAAGTTTCCTGTCTTTCCTACGCTGTCGGAACCCCAACACATCAAACAATTTCCTTCCTCTTGGGCAGCACAAATCAGCGCGGTGACGTCACACCCTAACCTACCTTTCGTACGAGGGCATATTTGGCGGTTGGAAGGGCATAGTTGGCGAAGCTGATGTTACACTGCCTCTACCTGTGGCCCCTGGTCTACACACCTGTGATTATACCGAAGTGGTACAAACTTGCAAATATAGCGATAAATGGTACATCAAGAATTATAGAAAAAGATGTAAATGAATGTGTAATGCCCTTCAGTTCTTTCCCACTCTCCCGTTTTGAAATATTAAAAATCTGAAATTACAACATAGTATGCATTTAAAGTTTTTCGTTTCTCCTTTTGTATTTTTCCAACAACATATATATATATTGTAACGCGAGCGCTGGAACACCCTGTGAAGCAGCTGGGAGCGGGAGACAGGGAAGGTTCGGTTAGCCACGCCCTCGCCTCGTTTGTCCTATAGTGGTGACAGGCTGTGGTCAGGGGAAAAACATGACTGTGTCGTCTGTTTCTCTACACCTGTTTCTCGAAATTACGGAATCTGGAACATTCCCCTGGTCACTAGAAACCGGCGATATTCCTATATAAAGAGGGTTACAGACGGACGGGGTTGGTCAGTTAGTGAGTGAGGAGACAGTCGCAGTTCTTGGTGTAAGAGTTAGTCAGTGTTTGACGTGCTAGCGAACGAGCGCCGTGTTAAGGAACGAGAAGACTGTGTACGTGCATCGGAGTATTGTCCGTAATTACTACTGCAAGTGAAATTGTAACGGACGAACTGGTGAATTGTAATTGTGTGCAGCACGTAATTCTGTGTAATTGGCAAGTGTTAAACTGTAAGTCGGTGGAAATAAAGAACATTTTTGAGTGGTGAAATTGGACTTTTCATTTCACGAACCCACAAAGTCACACTGGTGTCAGGAAGCGGGAAAACAACATCACCGAACATTACAACGATGGAGGCAGCATTAGAAAAGATTTTAGCGGAACTGGAAGAAATGAAGACGGCTAAAGACAACATCACCAGGAAGATGGAAGAAATGCAGGCCGAATTAACAGAGAAGCTGGAGACTAGAAATAACCTGGCCGCGGAACTGAAACTAATCAGGACGGCTAGGGACAACATCACCGAGAAGATGCAACAAATTAAGGCCGAGTTAACCACGGAAGTGAGAGCAGCGAATGACCGTCTGGCTACCGAAATGAAGGTGGCGAACGAGGCTCTCGCCGCCAAGTTTGAGGAACGGTTGGCCGGCGTGAGGGATGACGTCACGAATCTGGGCAAGCGGAAGGGTAAAGTAGACGACCGCCTTAACGATTTAGAGGAAAAGGCCGACAACATCGCAAAACCCCTCACCCGCCTGACGGAGGAAAACCGGCCTTATGTGTAGACGGAGGACGCCGAAGACGCTTTCCAGCACCCGAAGGAGACCCTGTGCAGTGCTCCAACTTTGGGTTTCCCACAACCGGGTGGCGCCTTCATTGTGGACACCGACGCTAGTGACCATTGCATTGGAGGTGTCCTATCGCAGAACCTGGAAGGCCAGACAGCACGTTGGGTCCAGAGGCTGCAGGAGTACGACTTCACCTCGGAACATCGTAGAGGGAAGAGTCACGATAACGCAGACGCCATGTCCCGAAGACCCTGTTCAGTAGAGTGCGGTCAGTGCACCAGAGTGGAAGAGAAGGAGCGTGCCGCAGCAGTCCGAGTAGTTGTGGCAGTGCCTGCTGAAGGCTGGGATAGCGCAGGCCTGAGGAGGGAGCAGCTGGCGGACGCAGACTTGGGGCCACTCTTGAGGGAAGTGGAGGCAGGGACGAGGCCAACCTGGGAGGACATCGCACCGAGGAGCGCCACCTACAAGTCGTACTGGGCCCAATGGGACTCGCTGAAGACCAGAGTGGGCGTGCTGTTCCGGGTATGGGAGTCACCCGATGGGAAGGCGCAGAGAGAACAGTTGGTACTTCCCCGGAGCAAGGTCCCGGAAGTCTTGGAGGAAGTGCACGCCGGTACTTCAGGAGGACACCTGGGAGCGAACCGAATGATTCACAAACTACGGCGGCGCTACTTCTGGCTCAGACTCCGGGCAGATGCTGGTGGTACACCTGGACCGCCTCGCACGCTACGATGGGGCTGTTCGGGGCGAACAGCTTTGAGGAGGGAGCAGTGTAACGCGAGCGCTGGAACACCCTGTGAAGCAGCTGGGAGCGGGAGACAGGGAAGGTTCGGTTAGCCACGCCCTCGCCTCGTTTGTCCTATAGTGGTGACAGGCTGTGGTCAGGGGAAAACACATGACTGTGTCGTCTGTTTCTCTACACCTGTTTCTCGAAATTACGGAATCTGGAACATTCCCCTGGTCACTAGAAACCGGCGATATTCCTATATAAAGAGGGTTACAGACGGACGGGGTTGGTCAGTTAGTGAGTGAGGAGACAGTCGCAGTTCTTGGTGTAAGAGTTAGTCAGTGTTTAACGTGCTAGCGAACGAGCGCCGTGTTAAGGAACGAGAAGACTGTGTACGTGCATCGGAGTATTGTCCGTAATTACTAGTGCAAGTGAAATTGTAACGGACGAACTGGTGAATTGTAATTGTGTGCAGCACGTAATTCTGTGTAATTGGCAAGTGTTAAACTGTAAGTCGGTGGAAATAAAGAACATTTTTGAGTGGTGAAATTGGACTTTTCATTTCACGAACCCACAAAGTCACAATATATATATATATATATATATATATATATATATATATATATATCAAAGCATAAATTGAGGTTCATAGTGAAAGTAAATTACCCTTGATTTTCACGAAGTCTCTAATTATATTGTACTATCGCATTTGTGATGCTATTTGTTTGGGTAAAAGTAATTTTAATTGTGAAAGGCTAGAGAAGGTTTCCTTTAAGCATTTTGAAAAGAAAGAAAACTTAATATTAAAATAGGTTAGCGTATGATTTAAATCCCATAATCAGTTCAAAATAAAGAAAAACAAGATGTTGTTCTAACTGATATTCTGTTGCAAGTAGTCTTCAAGGTTCCACCAATATTTTCTGTTACATTTTTATGAAGTGTATACTTTTACTAGAAACGTGTAGAAATTCTAAATAATAACTTTTAAACTTTCTATCGCAAGTCCCTTAAACAGAGGCACGTCAATGAAGGAACAGCAGTTTACACATATTGCACAATTTTGAGTACTATACATTCAGATTTGGACGTTTTGTTCCAAAATACTTATTAAGATTGATGAGAAGTTGAATGTACTCTTATAAGAAATTCAAGGTATAGGTACGCATTAATCAAGACAGTACCTCAGCGTATATCTTAATCAGAATTATTTGAGCTTTTTGTACAAATAAAATATAAAGAAAAGCTTCTGTACGCAAATATGTATTTAGAATAGGCCAACTTATATAAAAACAATCTCAACATATTATCAAGATTCTTGCTTGCTACAAGAATCTTGTTTGCTATATTCTTATATATACACACGCTTAATTGCTTTTGAGTGTTCTCAGATAATGGTTTCCTTACAAAAACACATACAACCATTTATTCTCGTATTCCTACGTCACTTTTTCAACAGCGATAATTGTACAAATGTCACCAAAATCTAACAGTCAGGAATAGAAGTTTTCAAGCTATTGGCACAGGTTAGCTACACTCAAATCCCCATAACGGCATAGGCACACAACAAAAACCTGTAGTCAGTGACGGTAGCACACTCCAAAACACCAGAGATAGTTTGTTACATGACAATGTAGGCTCACTAACGTTTCTTTTCATCTGGCTTTAAAGCTTGGAAATTCCTATACCTGCTAATTATCCTTTGCAGAACCAAATATGTACATTTTCTTAAGAAGAATAAGTGTTTCCTTGAGGATAAGTGCACACTGAAGCACAACATTTACGGAGATCATTCACCTGCAAGATGGCAACGAATGTGGTTCAAATTGAAATGCTTGGTACGTAGGTCAGTTTGTTCTCTCTTTTATTATACTTGAGTAGATCTAGGTAAAACGTAACTGTGCACTTGATGAGCATGTGATAACACTAAAACATTCTATATTCTATCCTCTGTGGCTCTTCGGAAAGGGGTAGCCAAGGACGATGAATGTAGTTGATAGAATCTGTATTACCTACATAAACATCTGGGAATTTAGTGACAAGGAATCGAACTGTTAAACATTTTGCTTAATGTGGTGCTAAAGTTGGGTCCAATACTATGAATGAAACTCCAGCGGAATAAGTGAAGAAATAAATATGTCAGTTCTATATAAATCACCCTGTATTACTGCTGTTAGATGCAGGAAACCAGGAGTTTCAGTAAAACCATGCAGCAATAAGATATTTATCACAAAATGAATGACCAAGCTGCAGATCAGGCATCTGAGATACAGAATGAAAAGGTGCTCCAGCAAGTCTTAATCCGGAGAAAAGTAAGTCGTAGAATGCATCGTGAAATAGTACATTGAACGTAGACCCCGGACGATTAATATGTGTAACAAAAGATTTTAGGAAACTTGCATTTATCGTTAAGTGGAGAGGTATAGAAGGAAACTATTTAATACAAGTAGAGATCGAAAATAAAAAATGGCAGAAGAAGGCTATCGAATTCTAAATTCATGGATCCGTTGGTTCAGGCTTCTCGCAACCTCATTCTCCAGTTTTCAACATAGATGAAAACATGTAGGTAGAAGTTGCCGAAAATGTCCTCAACAGTTAAGAATCACATACTTTGGTTTGTAGATTTGCGGAGACAAGCGTATAGTCATAATTGATTAACAAGGAGTGTGCTCCTCCCGAGTGATGTTGACGATCAATTTTGATGTGTAGTCTAATGTATGTAAGCCTTAGTACTTCAATATATTCATATTAATTAAATCCAAATGGATCTCAAGATTTTATGAATAATTATGCAATAATGTACCACTTATAATTTTCAAAACAGATATGGAGGTAAAGGCAGTGAGTGAATAGAGCTATATTTTTGTAGTATATCAGATTTTGGTATTAATTTGAAGTATCTTCTAAAACTGTATAAATTCGCATTCATCATACGGGACTGCACCAGTGGGAAATACCTCATGTACATTAATCAAAATTGAAGATTGACTTGAATAATTTATATCGCCTGGTTAAAAACCATTCCACTGATGGCATTTCTGAAAGAATTTGGATAGGAAAGTTCTGCTGGTATGGATTTCCACAAGTCATGCTTATTGGATTAAGTACCAAGTTTTGCAGCATTCACACGACACACAAAGCTTGGACCAGTACTAAGTTCTGCTCAAACGTATCTGCCAGTTTATGGCATATAAGTGCTATTCCACAATGGGTCCATACGAAACTTGCGGCTTAGATCAAGTGCCAAAATGGTTATGACAGAAAGTACTACCGTTTGTCAACATTCACACACGTCCGTGTCACAAACGTGGGTCCATGGAATAGCTCTCCGCATTGGCATGCATTTTCCTGATGGTGTCTCTGGAAGGTCGCGGCGGTTCGAGGTTGGTGTATTCCTTCATATCATGATATGCCGCTGCTCGCAGACTTCTTCCACCAGCCACACCATTGGACATGGGGCCGCTTGTTGCAGGTAACGTACCGTTTGCAATCAGAATTCTGTTTTGTGATTCAGCTCGATGTATCGCAGCAGCTGCGATTTGCCTGTAATCATAAAGCTGACATAATCACTAAACATCTCATTCCTGCCGCTTGGAACTTCAACTGGACTCCCGACAGGAGTAAATTACCTGTTTGGAGTCTTCTCTTTCACCGTGTAATACGAAAGTTAAAAGTGGTTTTTGAAGAGTTGTGATGTGTCAAATGCACATCGATACTTCATAAGATATAAGTATTTGTTACAAACTCTACTTATCTTCTTATGAAAATTGATTAAATCTTTAAAGAATTCAAAAAACTATATTCACAAAAGTCTTTTTGGTTTCAGCCACTGTTTTTTCGTAGTCGTCGTTACTGCCGCTGGGTGTCGTATTATTTCTGAATTTAGTACCTCTGAATGAGATCTCTCAAGCTTGTAACTTTTAAAATGAGGCAAACTTAAAGACAGAATCGACTGATGCTATTTAAAAATAATTACACGATTTCTATTTTTTAAAATGAGTATTTTCTCCCAAACCATTAATTTTATTGAACTACATAATTGCTTTAAAATTTCAACTTCTGGATTTATTTCATGGTTAAAAGACCAAAAATGACCTACCAGGCCCATTTATCATCCTCTTTGTATTTAATACTTTGAAAATGTTCTTCCGTTCTGGTTTCTAAATTACGTTTGGTCCTTCCAATATAAACCATGTGGAAATCTAAACGATTAACTTGATTAAAAGCCAGATTCTTTATTATGTACTTTTTTAAAAAATGTAGCTAATTTTATAGTATATTTATTTTAAGAAACTACTATTATTATTTTACAAACAATTTTAAGTCGTTTATTAGGCCAGGGATGGTGACTAAATGCTTTATTATTATTATAATAATCTTTTATTTTTTCAGGAATATCATTTAGACGTTCTAATATTTTAATTTTTCCATACTTTTATGCATAAAATCCGTATTAGAACTATTAATAAGCTATATCAGTATTAAGAATGTGTATATATTCTCTATTAAATTCCTATTTGTTTAGAGGTATATTTATTAACCTATAAAGAAAACAATAAAGAAACAGCAAATTTATGTGAGAAAACAGTACGACACTTAGCGATAATAGCGATGTCAACGAAGATGTGACTGAAGATGGAAAAAACGTTTTTGGAAACCACTCTCTTCAATTCTGTGAACATTTCGTCAATTTTCTTAAAAAGATAAGTGAAGTTTTGTGGCAAATGTATTTTATGTGGTATTAGTTGCCTCATTATTGTTAGCTCTTGTTTACACGTATTCACATCATTCTCTCCTCATATATAATTCATTTTTACATACCTTTTACAGTTTAAGAAAGCCTATTTTTCTATATACTTAACATTACTCTAAATAACCATTTCTACAAATAGTTTCAATATTCTTTTCATTGAAAGTGCAAGGTGGACATTTACTGTGTTATTTATCTAGGGGCTTAATGCATTTGTAGTTGCAGGGGTTAGCTTTGCGGAGTTAAACTTTTGACGTTAGAACTATTTAAAGGCGGGTATCCTTTATAAACAGGAAGTACAGCAAAAGCAGAAGATATTCTCACCTGCTGATGGTGCTGATGACACCATTGGGCCGGCCCTCGTTTTCCACATCGTGTAGCAGAGGAGCAGGCTGAGGCTGGGCTGGTGGTCTAGGGTACTGCTGCTGAGTTACGATCATGCCACCTATTCTCTTGAGGTGTTCCGGTTGTTGCAACACGATCCTGTTGAAGTTCTCCTGGACGACGGGAATATCCGTGTCACCATCCACGATAATCAGCCTGTTCCCACCGCCCAGCGTCCTCAGCATGGGTAGCGTCAATTCTCGGAGGAGCTCGAGACACCGTCAGAAGGCTGCCACACTGTCGTCCAGACCACCACGTCCCAGTTGTAGCTTGGAACAGTCGAGCAGCATCACCGAGAACTGCTGTTTGAACTGCGAACACGTATATACCTTGTGAAGTTTACTGTGCTATAGCAAATATTATAATTTTACCGATATCGCAAATAATGTGTTGACAATAGTAAAGCAAAGCCGGCTGCTATCACTTGGAGAAAACATTCTGATATGTCTGATTGGCTAATGTTATATGAGAATCCCTTCCTGCACTATGAAAGCAAAGTAGCAACATACTCTAATCAATCAATTAAAGATGCAATGCCAATCTAATTATAAAGTGGACTACATACGCTTCTTCATTTAACAAGTCAGTATCTGTCATATTCTTCCCTGCACTTGTACATAACCCTTAGCAGAGATCAGCTGTTACATAAAATACACAAATGCAATTATAGTAAATCTAGATTTAATGAAACAGTGCAGATTTTACAGTAACAGTGTTGCTACCAGAGGCATCTGTAACAGTAAATTTTTGATGATGTCACCCAGGCACGGCCAACTATCGGCTGAGTGAGGGCAGAACACCGGAGACAGAAGACCAGCTGAGGGACGCCGCCGAAGACCTAGGAGCCTGTGTTGGGTGTGTGGAAACAGCCCGAAATTGGAGAGAGATTGCCCACACCAGGAAGAGCAGCTGGAAAACTAGTAAGCGCCGTCGTGGAGAGGGGCCCGTCGGCGCCATCACCACTATCCCCTCAAGTGACACTGTGCCCCGTCAGCCGGCGTATGGATGACAGCCTCGTCGCGGACTGTTGGGTAAGAGGGAAGCCGTGCCATGTGCTGGTGGACACCGGGGAAGCCGTGACCATCATCAGACCTGACGTGGCGAAGGGTTTGCCGACAGGGAAGCCGAGCCGAACATACCTGGTTGTCACGGCATCGGGCGACTCCTTGCCTGTCGAGAAGGAGGCCGTGCTGGAGCTAACCTTGGGACGGAGTGCCGTGCGTCTGTGAGTGTTCGTCGCGAAGGTGGCTGAGGAGGTGATTCTGGGACTGGACGCTCTCAGGAGCCACAAGCCAACGGTCGACGTCGGCAGGAAGTTCCTGCGGCTCAACGGAGAAGAGGTTATACTCCGTCAACCCGAAGGGCTTCTTGGAATCTGCAGGGCCAACTTGAAAGAAGACGTGGTTGTCCCCGCGAGGAGCGAGGATGTGGTGACGGCGCGACTGGAAGGCCAGAGAACCAGGAGCATGATGCTGGACCAGAAGACGCCTGTACACGGCCTCTTTGTAGCCAGGGCATTGCTGCCGTGCTGAGAGGAGGTACCAGTGAGACTGCTAAATCCAACGGACATCGATCACGTCGTCCAGTCCGGGACGTAGTTGGCAACGTGCGAGCCCGTAGTGAGCGTAACAGCAATCGACAAGACACAGGAGCAGGTGCCGACGCAACACCTGGGGCCCCGGCTAGAACTCTTACTGGAGAGGGCGGCCGACCACCTGACCGCAGGACAGCTGGAGAAAGTTCGACAACTGCTGAGGCGATACCAGCGCGTCTTCAGCCAAGGTGATAGTGACTACGGCCGCACGGACAAAGTGCTTCAGCGCATCGACACCGGAGACGACCTGCCTATTCTTCAACCACCTAACACGTTCCGCTGGCTAAGAAAGGGGCGGTACGAGACATGCCGGAGGACATGAGATCCAGGGGGAGTGACTGAGGAGCCTGATAGCCCTTGGTATTCCCCTGTAGTCTTGGTGACGAAGAATAACGGCAAGCTACACTTCTGCGTGGATTACACGAAGCTGAACGCAGACAAGCGGAAGGACTATTTCCCCTTACACCGGATTGACGACACCCTGGACACGCTAGCTGTTGCACAGTGGTTCTCGACCCTGGATCTGAAGTCGGGCTACCGGCAGGTAGCTCTTGACGCGAGAGACAAGGAGAAGACCGCATTCTCGAAATGCCAAGTGCTCTGGCAGTTCACAGTTATGCCCTTTGGCCTCTGCAACGCACCAGCTACCTTCCAACGCCTCATGGAGTCAGTGATGAGAGGACTGACTTACGACGCCTGCCTGCTATACCTGGACATCATCATCGTCGTTAAGGCTTTTGAAGTCCATCTCGAGAACCTGAGTAAGGAGCTACAGGTATTACAGGCGACCAACTTGAAGCTGAAAACGAAGAAGTGCCAGCTCTTCCGCAAGGAAGTCAACTACTTGGGCCACATAGTCTCACCAACCGGAGTGGCCACAGACCCGGGAAAGACGCAGGCGGTGAGAGATTGGCCTCGCCCAAAGGATAAGAAAGGTTTGCGAATTTTCCTGGGGCTACGCAGTTATTACCGACGCTTGATAAAGGGGTTTTTCAACATCGCCAAAACCATCACTCGCCTGACAGAGGAACACTGACATTATGTGTGGACGGAGGACGTCGAAGACGCTTACCAGCACCTGAAGAAGACCCTGTGCCGTGCTCCAATTTTGGGTTTCCCACAACCGGCTGGCGCCTTCATTGTGGACATCGACGACAGCGACCATTGCATTGGAGGCGTCGCAGATCCTGGACGGCCATGAAGGTGTGATAGCCTACTACAGCAAGACGCTATCCAAGGCGGAGAATAACTACTGCGTCACCCGACGAGAGTTACTGGCGGTAATAGAACCTTTGAGCACTTCCACAAGTACCTGTACGGTCAACCATTTCACCTGAGGACTGACCATTCCGCCCTAACCTGGCTTTTGATCTTTAAGAACCTGGAAGGCCAGACAGCACGTTGGGTCCAGAGGCTGCAAGACTACGACTTCAACTCGGAAGATCGCAGAGGGAACAGCCACGGTAACGCAGACCCTATGTCCCGAAGACCCTGTCCGGTAGAGTTGTGCCAATGCACAAGATTGGAAGAGAAGGGGCGTGCCGCAGCTGTCCGAGTAGTCACGACAGTGCCTGCGGATGGCTGGGATAGCGCAGGCCTGGGCTGGGAGCAGCTGGCGGACGCAGACTTGAGGCCACTTTTTAGGGAAATGGAGGCAGGAACAAGACCGACCTGGGAGGACTTCGCACCGAGGAGCGCGACCTAGAGGTCGTCCTGGGCCCAATGGAACTCGTTGCAAACCAAAGAGGGCGTGCTGTTCCGGGTATGGGAATCGCCTGTTGGGAAGTCGCAGAGAGAACAGTTGGTACTTCCCCGGAGTAAGGTTCTGGAATTCTTGGAGGAAGTGCACAGCGGTACCTCAGGATGACACCTGGGAACTAACCGAACGATTGACAAACTACGGCAGCGCTACTACTGGCTGAGACTTCGAGCAGATGCTGAGAGGTGGTGCCGTCAGTGTCACGTGTGCCCGGCGAGTCGCGGCCTCCACAATAGGAGCCGGGGTCGCATGCAGCAGTATAACGTCGGAGCGCCATTCGAACGGATCGCCGTCGACATAGCTGGACCATTTCCGATATCCGACCGAGGCAAAAAGTACCTGATGGTGGTCGTGGATTACTTCACCAAGTGACGGGAGGTGTATGCCATCCCGAACCAAGAGGCAAGGACAATCACAGACTGCCTTGTGGAGCAGTGTTCTGCCAAATTGGGGTACCGTTAGAGCTGCACAGTGACCAGGGCACCTGGTGAAATTGAAATGAAATGTGTAGTGTTTAACGGCCGCTTTTACTACCTACCTGGTGAAGGAGACACTAGCAAGACTTTGGGTAACACCTCTACATCCCCAGTCGGATAGAATGGTTGAAAGGTATATCAAGACCTTAGAGGAACACCTGAGGAAGGTCGTGGCCAGCCACCAGCGAGAGTGGGACGTCAAGGTGCCACTGATCTTGATGGCCTACAGCTCGTCTACACGCGACACCACTGGGGTGACTCCAGCCAGCTTACTTTTCGGCCAAGAGTTACGCCTCCCTTGTGACCTGGCTTTTGGAAGCCCTCCGGAAGCGAAACAGCAAGCCACTGAGTATGTTGAGAACCTGGTTGACCATCTCCAAGACATGCACGAGATGGCTTGCCAGAACATCCAGAAGGCGAGCGACCGCATGAAGGAAGACCCGATACGACAGGCAAGCCAACAGACAAAGGTTCCAGCAACGCGACCTGGTCAGGTTGTACCACCCTACCCGGACCAAGGGACGCTGCCCGAAGCTTTAGCAGCCATGGTAAGGACCGTACCGTGTGGTGAAGAGGATTAACGACGTGGTTTACCGCATCCAGAAGGTGCCACGAGGAAAGATGTTGGTGTACACCTGGATCGCCTGGCCCGCTACTATGGTGCTGTCCGGGACGACCAGCTTTGAGGAGGGAGCAGTGCCAAAGCTGAGATTAACAAAACGTTTAAATGCCGGTCGCATACACATGCTCTAAATAACAAAAAAAAATATATATATAATATTTTTCATATTTCTTTATGTCAATAATTTATTTTGAATTGTTCTGGGTAAAGGTAATTTTAACAAAATAGGAAATGTGGAATTTGGTAGCCATGGAATCATACAATGCACGTTGCATGATACATAATATTGTTTCTGTTGGTACTTGCAATAATGTAATTACGTAATGTGAAGACGTGGACCAATAAAAGAGAGGTGATTTAGTTGTTCTGGAAACATCGTGTTCAGAGAACCCAAAATAATCAGAAAGCTTGGCGTCACTCTGCAACAATCTTTTTGAAAGTAAGACTTTTTTTTTTTTTTTTTTGAATTTTACGTCCTCCAACGTTGTCATATCGGACGATGAATGGAATGGATGAAATGGTGATCAAATTCGCCCTGGGTCCTTAGAGCTTAACATTACCCGACATTTGTCTTTCTTTATATTGGAAAACCCCGGGCAAAGCCTTATCCATGTAACTCACCCTGACCGAGATTCGAACCCGGGACCTCATGAACGTGAAGCAGATACTCTACCACCACGCTACCAAGGCGGGCAAAATAGTAAGACGTGCTTTGATGTCAGTCTGCGATCGTGCATATAAAGTTTAATTGTGAAGGCGTCTGTGTTGCACAAGTGGCGTGTGCCAAAGATATAAATTTCATCGGGCTGGCCCAGTAGCTCAGTCGGTAGAGCACCTGCCTACCGTGCTAGGAGTCACGTGTTCGATTCCCGGCGGTGGGGGTGGTGATTTTTCTGCGGACAAGATAATTCCCCATCTTCCCCAGAGTCTGGAAGTATGAATGAGAGTGTGAATGTGTGCGTGATGTAATGATTAAAAACCAAAGATTACGAGTTAACACCTTCGGTATGTTCCAAAGGAGAACGGCCGCCGATATGACCATAGTAGTTAAAGGCGGGTTATAAATAGAACAAGCAAAAAAAAAAAATTAATCGGTGCAACATCAATTATTTGTAAAAGAACAGCATCTACATTATTTAATACTGTAGCAGAGTTTACTATAGTTTTGTGGAATAATACCCACAATATTTCGCCGAGAAAAATTGTTGACTATTTTCCAACAATTGCAGCATCAAATTCCTTTGCTCTGCGACTGTGTACCAGAGGACAGGCTCATTGCTCCAGAGTTGCCATAGAAAACTACAAGATTTCTACCTAAGGTAGAGAAACTAGCAAAGGAGAGAAACTAATCCACAGCTCCCACCACACCTTTTGCGAGAAATTTTGTATTGCGAGCTTAAGGCGTTTTATGAAATACTTCGTACTTATCTATAGCTTCTCCCCTCTAGAGAAAGTAACTAACATCCTGTAAGAGCGAAAGAAAATATTGTACAGTAGGCAGCGTCTATCTTCTTAAGCCAGAGGTCGCGGGTCCGATTCTCGACTGGGGCGAGGAATTTTACTTTTACCAGCATAATTTAGTATCCCGCATTGAGTCTGGAAATATATATGTAAATGAGCATGTGTTTGAAGACTGATATTACTAAAGCCTAACGTTAATAATACTCTGCAGTCATCGGTCTGTTTCACATATGAGAACCCAGTAATACCATGCATGTTACTAAATGAGGCTACACTAATCAAAGAATAGAGAAAGAGATGATTAAATATCCGAATTGAATTGGTTTGGTTTAAGAATTAATTTAAAACGATAACATTGATGTCTTTTCATGAAGAGCAAACTTCTAAAATAGTAATTTGAAAGGGAAAATTTGTTGTATTTTTATTTACATATATAAGTGTTCATCAATAAGGAATTGCGAAGATTTTGTCCATTATAACATAGAGTCAAACTGAAAAATTCAATGCTACGGCCGAGATTTGAACCCCGGATCTCCTTGTTACCATCCAATTACTCTTACCTATTGAGCTACCATGACTGGATGGAAACCAGAAATGTAATATGTTTCCCAATGTAAAGAATTTGTAGAAAACATTAAATTATATATATTTGGTAAAGGCTATTGTAGATAGAAAAATTATAAAAAAGAGCCAAAATAACCTAAGATAACCTAATTAAAGAGAAGGAAGGTAATAAGATAGCTGTAGGGACTGCATATGATGTATGGAGTTTTTAAAGCCAAGAAAGTAGTGTAGTTGTATCATTTTTCTCCACTTTAAATTTTTGAACATTTTTGTGCCTTCAAAATGCTCCAACTTCTGCAATTCTCAATAAATTTGTATTAATTGTTCCATACATATTCCTAAATAAATCTTTAATAAAATTTGGTATTTTTTTGATTTAAATTAAATAGTTTATTTATTATTGAATTTCAAATCTCAAAATTGCAAAGAGATAATACAAATTTAATATACTCAAACATAAATACTTTTTTCTCTGAAAATACTTGATACACACTTTAGTAGTATGGCCACTTTTGTAACTGATGTACAGGGAAACCTTAATCTAAAATTTGAATTTTCTAAAAGAAAAACTGTATGACTTGGGGCCTTTTATATAACATACAAAAGTCATACTACAAAAAGCACTAAATATTTTTTTAAAAAAACTTTTTAAGATGGAAAGATGAATTTTGAGAGCTTAAATATATTCACTACACCCAAACTAATAACAAAAGTTCAAGCACTTCCGATGTAAACTCTGGATTTTAGCATTTTTCACAGATGCCTTCCCTTAATACAAAAGAAAACAAGACAATTTCCCTAAAACACTCCTTACGCATTTACTCTTACACAAAACATAATCTATCCCCACGCGCGTTGCTTATAGGAGAAAATTCATTGATTTTCCTTCGTCCCGGATACCGATAGTTTCCTCAAACTTTTAATTTCGTAATTTCGTAAATAATTTCGTTTGTATTTAGTCATTGATTTCCACATCCACAATACAAATATTTTTACACCTTTTAACATTTTTAAAGGTTTTACGTAACCATAAAGTAATGCAAATAATATCACAAAACATACGTCCTATAGTTATCCTTGGCGTCAAATAAAAGCAAGAGCTTCAAAAGTGTAGTACTGGATAGTTTGTGATGGATGGATATTTTTGAAATGTTCCCGTCGCTTTCCTGGAAAATCCTGATCTTAAATACCAAGCTTTTTATTTAGCTGACTTTTGAATTTTGAGTTATGTTGTTCAAAGTTACGTGGTTATTCAAGTAGTTAATATGAATGAAGTATTTGCCACTGATGCTGTCCCGGATGATGAATGTGAATTTAGAAATTTTCGCAAGTCACTTCAAATTACTACTAAAATCTGATATACTACATATATGGCTTTCTACACTCAACGTCCTTAACTCCATAATTGTTGTGCAAATTATAATTGGTACATTATTGCACCATTATTCATAAAACCTTGTGCTTCAGTCTAATTCTTGTTAAAATAGTAATTTTGCCAAACGATTTGAACATATTTTGTTGTACCTACACAAGATGCCCAAACAGTGAAAACATCAAATTGGATTCAGTTAATTTGAATTTACTGAAGTATTAAGGCTTAAATACATTGGACTACTTACCAAAATTGGCCTCTCCACTATTCGGGTTGTAAACACTTCTTCCTAATCAATCATGACTATTCGCTTTGTCTCCGCAAATCTACAAGCAACAATGTGTGCTCCTTAGCTGTTGAGGAAATTGCCGGAAACTTCTAGTCATGTCCTCATCTATGTTAAGCATTGGAGAACGAAGTTGAGAGAATTCTAGAACTAAGGATGCGTGATTTTAAAATTCGATGACCTTCTGTGGCCATTTTTTACTCTCGATCTCAGCTGGTATTCCAAAGTTTCTTTCTATACCTTTAAACTCAACGACAAATGCAAGTTCCTTATCAGCTTTTGTTACCCATATGAATCGTTCGAGTGTTAGTGTCACTGCACCACTTCATGATGTATTCGTAGACTTATTTTCCTCCGAATTAGAACCTGGAGAAACACTCTTTTCTTTCTGCATCTCACATCCTTGATTTGTAGCTTGGTCACCAATTTTCTGATAAATATATTCTTCCTGCGTGTCTTTACTGAAAATCCTGGTTTCCGGCATCTAACAGCAATTGTTGACAAATGCAAATCACTAGACTAGTAAGTCTTTAGAACAGTTGGTAACACATTCTGTGATGTATAGTACTTCTTTGTTTTGTTGATTGATGAAACAAATATATGTTCTTCGTCATAACAAAATATAAAGCGTCTTTCTTAAAAGTGGTTTTAATCAATCTCGTAACAGTAATATGACCGAGTGATTTATATATAACTGACACATTTATTCTGTTAATTATTCCGTTGGAAACTCATTCATATATTTCGAACCAACTTTAGCACAAATTAAGCAGGATGTTCTGGAGTTTCGATTCCTGGCCACTAGATGCACACATGTTTATGTAAATAACAGAAATTCTATCAGCTGCATTAATCTTCCGTGACTATTCCATTCCGAAGTGCAACAGACGATAGAATATAGGATATATTAATGTTATTACATGCAAATCAAAGGCACAATTACGTTGTTACTAGATGTTCTCAAGTGTAATGAAAGAATGAACAAACTGATGGTAGGTACTAAGACATTCACATCGGTTTTCCGATAACCTTCGCTGCCATCTTGCATGTCAATGATCTCCGTAACGGTTGCTCTTCAATGTGCATTTATCCTTAAGGATACACTTGTTCCTCTTAATAAAATGTACATATGTGGTTCTTTAAAGGATTATTATCAGGTATAGGAATTTCTAAGCTCTAAAGCCTGATGAAAGAAACGTTAGCAGAGCCTACATTGTCATGTAATAAACCATCTCTGGTGTTTTGGAGTGTGCTACCGTCACTGACTACAGGTGAGTGGCTGCTGGTGGGTTATATTAATGGTGGGGCACAAATGAAAAATAAAATACAGAGTAGTAATGACTCACCTATTTATACAGATTCTCTGATGTACTCTCCTTAGACCTGGCGAATTTATCGATAAGTTTTGCGTTGAAGTCGCTGATATTCATAACAAAATCTCTCTCAATTGAAAGCATTGCTAATGCTGCCAATCGGTCCTGTAACATTGTGTTCCTAAGGAAAGTTTTTATTCTTTTTAAAGTTGAGAAACAGCATTCTGCTTCATCAGTAGACATTGGAATAGTTAACAGTACTCGGTGGAGTTTGACATATTCGTTGAATGTAGTTCATAAGTTGTTTTCCTTATTGAAGTCCATCAAGCACAAAGCGCCGGACATTCCACGAAATTCCTCTCGACTGTAAATTACAGTCAGTTCTCTACGAATTTTTGTTCCAATGATAACAGGATAGAACCTTATTGTTTCTCTAAGGTAATCCTCTGGAAATGTCTTAGAAGTGTTCTTGATGAAACAAAGTTGAGGCTGCCAGATGCCCCGTGAAGCTAAATCTGTCCTTTGCTTCTCTAAGAATGTCACATACTTCAAGAGCTTCTCTTCTTTTAACATCATGATCTTCTATTCTTCTCTTAATTGCAGTTTCTTCGTGTTCCTCGATATCCTACAATTTATTACCTTTAGCACTTCCCTTTTAAATGGGTTTAGCTGGCCGATGGCAAACGTTGCATTGCAGTCTCGTTTCTGCAGCTGATTGTACAAAATGTCCACATGTGGCATGAAAGACAGCCAGAATACAAAATTATAATATTTCAAATTGGCCATAAACCTGGAAGCCTGAACAAGTGTGGCGTTGTTGTTTAACAGAGCTCTCTTCTGAATAACCTCCATGCATTTAATTAAATTCTCCCTGCGTTCGAAAAGCAGAGCACACAGAAGCTAAGCCTGAAGGTCACGCTATAGCCGTTGCTAAGAGTAGGAGGAGCTAGGTTTATAAACCTCCATTTAAGCAAGGTATAAGAAGCCCCTCCAGCCTCTTCACTTTCCCGCAACCTCCTCAGAGAGCCTACATTTGGGCGAAATCTTCGATTAACTCTTCACTGCAAACCTGCGGCTCCTACAGCAAGTCACCGTTTATTTCGACTTCTGCGGTCATGGGCAGCTACAGACAATAAGCGTAATTGAAACATGTTTGTATATAAAACAATTCAAACAAGTACAGCTTTAATGTGCAAAATGCACCTGTTGTATATTCAGAATCAGTGGGTGTAGCGCAAACCTGCAACCTTATGGAGGAACCGCCCCTGCTACAAGTGTTTGTTGTGTACTTGGGCCGTTTTGGGGATTTAAGTGTACCTAACCTGTGGCAAATGCTTGAGAATTTCTATGCCTGGTTCTTAGATTTTGGTGACATTTCTCCAGTAATTATTGACGAAAAAGTGACATCGGAATAATTGAATAAATGGTTGTATGTGTTTGTGTAAAGAAAACATTATCTGAGAACACGCAAATGCCAATAAATGTGTAAATATAGGACTTTAAGCTCCTTTAACAAACAAAGGCTTTTTAAGAAGGAAAATGGATATTTTAAAGTAAGTGGTATATTTTCAGAATAAGGACTGCCTGTGTATGTACGTTTAATAAAATGATTTAATGAAATCATATTTAAAGCTACAGATAAGTTCAGAAAGATAATGCATCTCTTTTATCTTATAAAGCTTATTTATAACATTTAGTTCAGCTTCATGCCTTTTATGTGGAAAATAAAATAAATTTCCTCGCTATTTACTATAAATGTTTGCAAGAACTAGTATTGTTTTCTTAGGACATGGCACACAGACACACACACATGAACAAAGACACCCCGACACACACGTACAGACGCATATCTGCCTCACGTTCAAGAGATCTCGAGTTCGAAGCTCTGTCAGGGTGAATTATCTGGATAAGGTTTTTTCCAGGTTTTCCCTTACCCTGGAAGACGAATGTCGGGTAACTCTAAGCTCTATGGGCCCTGGACTCATTTGAGCATAATTTCACCG
Organism: Mantis religiosa; assembly: GCA_030765055.1. Taxonomy (NCBI): domain Eukaryota; kingdom Metazoa; phylum Arthropoda; class Insecta; order Mantodea; family Mantidae; genus Mantis; species Mantis religiosa. The sequence goes on from CM060953.1 coordinate 143,602,053, forward strand.
ATCCCATTCATCGTCCGATATGACTTAACGTTGGAGGACGTAAATTACAAATATATATTAATAATACAGCGGGTTTTATATATAAGTGGCACATTTATTTCTTTAATTATTCCGTTGGAAACTCATTCGTAAAGTTAGACCCAACTTTAACACCAAATTAAGCAGAATATTATGAAGTTTATAAATATATATAATGTGTAAATTAAACACATTACAAGGTTCACAAATCAGGGAAGCAGCCGATATGCCGTAGATATTTATTCGCACCTACTTTACAATGCATTTAAGGAAGGCACTGCAATTTTAGTGTACTGCAGTTGAACTATTTTTTTAGAGAAATAATGAGTGGTAACGGAGATAGGCTATCAGTGAAATTTGATTAAAAACTCCGGAATGTGGAAGTTCTGATTATAGCGCGAGAATAATATTCTAGGCGTATTATTTTGAGTCTGATTTTAACTTTTATGTGGTGAATCTTAACTCTTTGAGTAACAGTATAACATTGTTTTAGTCTTGAGCTTTTAGTATTTCCTTTCCTGAGCTCTTCACCTCATTGAAAATCCTTTATATAATTTTTAATTCTTCTAAAAATTTTCAGGTTCATTCTGAAATTAATCATGTGCGTTTTCTGTGCTGTAATGCACTTTGAGATAAGTAAAATATGAAGCTGTTAGCAATGAAGCAAATAAATATATACAACTTTAACAATTTGTAACTTAAAACTTCACTTATCTTATAAGAAATTATGACAATTCTTATAAATTGTCCGGGATCACGATTTCCTATAAACTTTTACACATCTTCAGCCGGAAACAAAGCTGTCGTCATCGCTACGAACGCTATATGGTAATATGTTCTTGTTGGTACTACCAAAATCTGAAAATAAAACAAATTTAAAAACAGAATCGACTGCCAGTATTTCAAAATTCATTACGCGATGTATGTTTTATTTTTAAATAAATACCTTTTCCCAAACCATTAAATCTATTGGACCATTTAATTATTTTAATAATTTAACTTCTGAATTTATTTCATGGTTAAATGACCAAAAATAATCTGCTACTGCTGAGTTATCAGTTTGTTTATACCCAATATTACGAAAATATTCTTTCGTTCTGGTTTCTAAATTACGTTTTGTCTTCCTAATATAAACTTTATCACAATCGCACTTTATCACTTTTTGCTCCCACATGGTTATCTGTCATACTTAGCAAGTTCATATTGGTCTCAGGTAATTTAATGGATTTAAAACAGTTTGAAGAAAAACGGAATTTCTGATCTAATTGTTCTTCTTATTCGTCGAACACTAAAATTTGCGAGTAAGTGTGGTAGTGGTCTTGTGTTATGATTTTAAATGCTTTCGTTTGAAAGGAATCCAGAGTATTTTAATATATGGCAATGGGGCAGGACAAGATGGGGATTGGGTTATGACCCAGGTATTTATGTACTTTATCTTCGATTCAAGGAAGGTAATTGATTATTTTAATACATATTAATTTATGTTTTACTGCATTTTCACATCCTGTTTATTATATTAGGTTACATTTTCAAATGCTACGCATTTGTATTCATAAGGCCCAACGCCAAAATGTTTAATTTACTTTTATGTGTCGCCATTAGATATATTCCCGATTCCAGCATATCAGCGAGCTCTTTCCAAGTGATCAGGAGGAAAGATCGTTAAAATCACTGATTCTCCTTATGGAAATGATGTCGTTGAAAAGGAAAACAACAAGAAAGCTGGAAAAAGGCAAATACGTACAGTATGGCCGTTGGATCTCCGGCTCTAATGTTTAGCTATTGTAGGAGACAGAGTAGGAAGGTTAATAGCACCAACATACAGTAATGAGCATGAAAGCCTATACTCAAAATTATTTTTAGAATGAAAATTTAGGACTACATAAGCTTTAAAACGTTGAAATCCAACTTGCACTTTCATTATTATGAGAGATATTCATTACAACATCACTTTATTCGAATATTTCGTTCACATCTTTCACGCACATTAACTGTTTCTGTTGGTAGTTAATTTTGTTTAGAACACGTGGCTTCAGTTGCCTACGCTTGTGAATTTTCTATGCTATTTTGTGCGTGAGTGAATTGCGACTTTTAGTGTCTGTAACTCCTATAATTATCGCTATTATTATAAATATGGCTACTGGTTCGTGAAATAAGCAAATGCGTGAAATACTTAAAATACGCATGCTCCTCTGCTGGAAATTCCCGCTAAAGATCCCCATCTCGAGAAATGTCAGAGCCGGAGAACGGGCGGCCGAACAGTAGAAAATTGTACTAAAGAAAGTCCCAGATATTAGTAATTCGGGTAGTGACTAAGATGCGGAATTGCTGGATTAGATTAGATTGATTTGCGTTCAGTAAGTTCACTTGTAGCCAGAAAAGGCTGTGAACATTGATCATGTCCAGAGGTATAAAGATTAATGGCATATATATGTACAAAAGTTAACATAAGACACGTAATATAGTACATAGGCAATATGAACAACAATATGGAAAACAAAGCAGAGATAATTATATATGATACAAAATGAAACACTTTTTAAACGAGCTTTCACTTGGCTTATGCCATTACGTCTCAACCTTTTTGCAATGGGTACCATTCATTGTTATTTATTAAATACATATACATTAAAAATAAACTTCCAACTTGCATCTAATAGTTATTATTAATGATTTGTCATTGGAATGGTTAGATACTAGTTATATAGCTACAGAAGCATTATCAGGATAATTTCTCATTTAGATAATCTTGTACAGAATAAAAAGATTTTGAGCAAAGGTACTCTCTAACAGCTTTTTGAAAGCACCGAAATTACCAACTTTTTCTTTAGGAACATTACGAAGTGCGCCAAATATTTTGATAGTTTCATAATACACACCTTTCTGGATGAAAGAAAGTTTAGCACTGGGATAATGGATATTATACTTTTGTGTGGTGTTTATTTTTGTGAATTACATTATTTGTTGCAAATAAGTTACGATTGCATACAAAGAATTTTAGGATCGACAATATATACATGCAAGGAAGCGTTAATGTCTTCAATCTTGCGAAAAGATCTTTAAAGGAGCATCTGTTGTGGGTGTTAGTAATAATTCTTATAACCCTCTTTTGCATAAGAAATTCTATTTTTTACTTTCTACTGAGTTGCCCCAAAATAGTATTCCGTATTCCATAACAGAGTTAAAGTATGCATAATATACTAATTTAAGTGTGTCAATAGAACTCACATTAACCAGCTCTCGGATAGCACAACAGGCAGAGCTCAGTTTAGGTAAGATATAATTTATGTGAGCTTTCCAATCCAAACATCTGTCCACTTGAAGGCCCAGAAATTTTATGCTGTCAATTTCTTCTAATAACATTTCATTAATCCCGATTTCTACCTCAGTATGTGATGTACAACAGGTTATAAATTTGACCACTTTTGTTTTGTCTAGTTTCACAGATAATTTGTTCGCTTTAAACCAGCATGACGTACAGTTCAAAACATAATTCATTTTAATAATACAGTCGTTTAAATTTGTGCTGGTCACCAGGACACTAGTGTCATCAGCGAAAAGAACTGTACTTGCAACGTCCTTTATATAATGTGAGAGGTCATTTATATAGATCAGAAATAATAAAGGACCCAACACGGAACCTGGATGATTACGGTACAACAAATCTTCGTTGTAATTAGACATATGCCTTTATAAATAGAACGCATGGTTGGGCGTCATGCATGAAGTGCTTCAGATTGGTCCATGAAGGCTGCAAGAATGGAGGGGGGATGAACTGGACCTGAATATATTTGTTAGAAACAAACCGAGTTTGCCTCATTGAGAATCCAGTTCTGTCCCTGGTGCGGGTCAAAACCGTATTTTGTAAAGTGTATTGCTATTTTCATTACACGGAATATAAAACAAAATAGTGAATTGTTGATATGTACATTACCTATAAAGCAATCCATTGTTCACGTAAACATGATTTCTGATCCATTAAATAACTAAATCTTTTGTTGATGTTTCCTTAGGATTCCATTCTCACTCCATCTTCCACTAACCCTAAAGCTTAATTTACATGTCATATGAATGTAGTTTCACGTGCTGTCAATCCTGAGGAAGGACACGGTTTTAAAATGGCTATAACTTTGCGGGGTCTCTAATCTTCTTGAGGATTGTGCAGCAGAATATCACCAGTACTCCATTTACACAGATGACTCTCGGATAGCTGAAGGGCTTAGTAAAAATGCTAAAGTAGGATGTGCGTTTGTTGTATTCTCTCGCTCCATAGAATGCCATTCCTCCATGTTCAAATTTACCAAGGAGTTTTCAGTTTTTCAAGCTGAATTATTAGCAATCTGTGAAGCAGTGAAATGGTGCAACAACTTACAACGTACCGCTCGCCTTTACAGTGACTCACAAGCAGCAATTTCAGCTTTGAAAGATACAAAAAACAGCAGTCCCATTGCAGCTGAAATAAGAAGTCAATTATTATGTAGTTCTCATCTGTGAATTAAATGGGTCAGAGGACACGTAAGGATCGCCGGAAATGAACGTGCAGATGAGCTTGCAAAGAGAGCTGCGGCTTCAGATCTTCCAGAGACATACATTCTATGACCCATTTCTTATGTGAAGCAAACATTAAAGGAGATTATCATCAACGACTGAACTGAATATTGGTTAAAAAGTGATTGTGGTGCTTTGATTAAGGATTTATATTTCTCAACAGTTTCTGACAGACATAAATGTAAATTCGTTAATCCTAGCTATGTTCTCACTCAATTCTTAACTGGATATGGCAAATTTTCAGCTTACTTATTTCGATTCAAAATCAAATCCACAGGCGATTATATTTGTAGAAATCATCTTCAAGATGTCCCACACATTTTATTTGATTGCCCGTTTTTCTGTTTTGAAAGATACGAACTTGAATTATTGCTTCAATCCTTAGGTTACACTTTCCCAAAACAACTTTCACATATTCTGATGAATTACAAAACTTATCAATATTTCATGGCTTTCTTAAACAAAATAGTTCTTAAGCTAAATGATTCTTCTTGATGTTTACTGTTTGTCAGCTTGATATTGAATGTGTTATATTTTAGTAAATTTTATTATATTTACAAATTTATAAACTATATTCCTAATATACCTTTGGGTAAAATAGGAATCAAAAAATTTGATAATAAATAAATAAATAAATAACTGTGCGGTGGGACCTTCTTTTAAATTAACGTCCTCCATCTTTAAGTCATATCGGACGATGAATGAAATTGGTGTCATGATGCCCCTATGAGCCCAGGGTCCACAAGCTTAGAGTTACCAGACATTCATCTTTCAGGACAAAGAAAAACCTTATCCAGGCAACTCATGCTGACCGAGATTCTAACTAGGAAACCCTTGAACGTGAGCCAGACAGGCTACCATCTACTCTACGAGGAGGGCGTGGAGGGACATTATTACCGGATGATAGGCCACGAAACCACAACTTAAAATTAACATCTAGCACATGTCCTTAGACAAAGAGTACCACATGTTTAAGATAATTATATGACTAATGAAACTATATTGTTATATAATTTTAAGTAGCTACTGAAGTCACTTCCAGTAAGAATGAGCTATGTATAATTCTGTATGAAAGATAAAATAAGGAAATGGGTCTAAGCTTATTACACACAAAATACAAGTAAACTTTTTAAAACGCAAAATGTAATTCAAATAACTTCCTTGTGGTATTGGCTATTTATGATATTGACTATTACTGTTCTGAAATCTTCAGTATTTTATCACTTTTATCCTGCTACAATTAGACCTGAACTACCTTCGCACTATCTTGAGCCATTTCTTCCTCCTCAGAGGTTTACCGAATTGAAACGTCCAGCCTTGGACGAAGTACTGAAATTATCCAAAATAATAATAATAATAATAATAATAATAATAATAATAATAATAATAATAATAATAATAATAATAATAATAATAATAATAATAATAATAATAATAATAATAATAATAATAATAATAATAATAATAATAATAATAATAATAATAATAATAATAATAATAATAATAATAATAATAATAATAATAATAATAATAATAATAATAATAATAATAATAATAATAATAATAATAATAATAATAATAATAATAATAATAATAATAATAATAATAATAATAATAATAATAATAATAATAATAATAATAATAATAATAATAATAATAATAATAATAATAATAATAATAATAATAATAATAAT
>CM060953.1:143613312-143660812 GCA_030765055.1 Mantis religiosa
CCGCGGTCCAGTTGGTTTAATTTCCAATATTTCGCCGAAAGCTGCACTCAGGACTGGTCTTTGGGATCAGGAGCTCACAAGTTTGGTAACCCTGAGGATGACGGGCCTAGTTTTCGGCGAAACGTTGGAAGTTAAACAAACTGGACCGCGTCCAACTGGCCCGGAAGACGTGTACAATGTTTTACTCCCTGTATTATATTTAGTTTATATATACACAGACTATTGTATGCCATATCTTATAGAAAATGATTCTAGTTCTTGCAAGCTTTTATAATAAATAGCGAGGAAATTTATTTTACTTCCCACATTAAAGGCATGAAGCAGAACTAAATGTGATAAATAAGCTTTATAAGATAAAATAAATGCACTAATTTTCTTAACTTAGATCGTAGCTTTAAAGGTGATTTCAAAAATCATTTTATGAAACGTACATACACAGGCAGTCCTTATGCTACAAATATACCACTGACTTTAAATTATCCATTTTTATCAAGTTTTTTTAATTGGTTAAAAGAGCTAAAATTCCTATATTTACACACGTTTATTGGATTTTCGTGTTCTCAGATAATATTTTCCTTACACAAACACATACAAACATTTATTCACTTATTCGTATGTCACTTTTTCGTCAGCCATAAGTGCTGAAATGTCACCAAAACCTAACTACCAGGTATAGAAGATGTCAAACTATTGGCATAGTTTAGGTACACTTAAATCCCCATAATGGCATAGGCACACAGCAAAAACCTGTAGTCAGTGACGGTAGCACACTCCGAAACACTAGGTAGAGATGGTTAGTTACATGACAATGTAGACTCTGCTAACGTTTACTTTCATCTGGCTTTAGAGCTTGGAAATTCCTATACCTGATAACAATTTTCACAGAACCACATATGTACATCTTCTTAAGTAGAAAAGCTGTTTCCTTGAGGATAAATGCACATTGAAAGGCGACAGTTACGGAGATCATTCACGTGCAAGATGGCAACGAAGGTTGTCCAAAACCCGATGTGAATGTCTTAGTACCTAACATCAGTTTGTTCTCTCTGTCATTACACTTGAGAAGAGCTAGCTACAACGTAATTGTGCCCCTGATGTGCATGTGGTAACATTAAAATATCCTATATTCTATCCTCTGTGGCACGTCGGAAAGGGATAGTCACGGAAGATGAAGGTAGCTGATAGAATCTCCATTATTTACATAATCATCTGCGCATCTAGTGACAAGGAATTGAAACTCCAAAACATCCTGCTTGATTTGGTGCTAAAGTTGGGTCCAATTTTATAAATGGGTTTCCAGCGGAATAATTAAAGAGATAAATGTATCAGTTCTATATAAATCACCATGTATAATTGCTGTTAGATGCAAGAAACCAAGATTTGCAGTAAAGACATGCAGCAATAAGATATTTATCACAAAATGACTGAGCAAGCTGCAGATCAGGCATCAGATATGCTAAAAGAAACAGTGCTCCATCAGGTGCCATTCCTGAAGAAAATAAGTCTAAGAATGCATGGCGAAGTGATACGATGACCCTAGAAGTGGACGATTCACATGTGTAACAAAAGCTGATGGAAATCTGGCATTTATCGTTAAGTTTAAAGATATAGAAGGAAATTCTCTGATACCAGTTGAGATCGAAAATAAAAATGGCCTCACAAAGTCACGGAATTTTAAATTGACGGATCCGTTGTTTCAGGACTTCTTGCAACCTCACTCTGCAGTTTTCAACATAGATGAAAACATGTGTGTAGAAGTTGCGGATAGTTTCCCTGACAGTTTAGAAGCAGACATTGCGGCCTGTAGATTCACAGAACAAAGCGAATGGTTATGAGTGATTAGGATGATGTGATTCCTTCTTGAATAGTGGTGAGGACCAATTTTTGGTGAGTAGTCTAATGTATGTAAGCCTTAATACTTTAGTAAATCCCAATGAATTATAAATTCCAATGAATTAAATCCAAGTCGATATTTCCCTTGTGTGGGTAAAACCAAATTTGTTAGAATCGTTGGAGTAAAACTACAATTTTAACAGGAATTAGACCGAAACTCAAGGGTATATGAATAATTATGTAGTAATATTCCAATTATAATTTGCACTACAAATATGGATGTAAAGACAGTGAGTGAAGAGAGGTATATTTTTGTAGTATATCAGATTTTGGTATTAATTTGAAGTGACTCTATAAATTCACATTCATCATCGGGGACTGCACCATTGGGAAATTCTTGATTTACATAATCAAGAGTGAAGGTTCATTTGAGTAATTTTGGTCGTCTGGCTCAAAAAAGTATTCCACTAACGGCACGTGTAAAAGAATTTCGACAGGATAGCTCTGTGTGTATAGATTTACACAACTCGTACTTATTGGAAAAGTAACAAGTTTTGCAGGATTCACAAGACACACAAAGCTTGGATCAGTACTAAGTTCTGCTCAAATGTATCTGCTAATTTATGACATGTAAGTGCTATACCACAATGGATCCATACGACACATGCAACTTAGATCAAGTGCCAAATTGGTAATGACAGAAAGCACTGGCTTCTGTCAACATTTCCTGACGTCCGTTTCACAAACGTGGGTCCATGGGATAGCTCTCCACAAAGGCATACGTGTTCCTGATGGTGTCTCTGGAAGGTCGCGACGGTTCAAGTTTGGTGTATTCTCTCATCACATGATTGGCCGCTGCTCGCAGACTTCTTCCACCAGCCACACCATTGGTAATGGGGTCGTTTGCTGCAGGTAACGTACCGTTTGCAATCGGAATGCTGTTTTGTGATTCAGCTCGGTATATCGCAGCAGCTGCGTCTTATCTGTAATCATAAAGTTGATATAATCACTAACACATATCATTCTTTGTCGCCTGGGCCCTCAATTTGACTCCCGATAGGAATCTTCTCTGTTTGAAGTATTCTCTCCCACCATGTAATACGAAAGTTAAAAGTGGTCTTCGAAGTATTCTGATGTGTAATATGCACATAATTACTACATAAGTCATAAGTATTTATTAAAAAATGCAAACATCTTTTTAAGAAAATCGATGAAATCTTCACAGAATTTGGGAGACTAGATTCGCAAAAGTCTCTTTTGGCTTCAGCCACTGTTTTTTCGTAGTCATTGTTACTACCGCTGGGTGTCGTATTATTTCTGTATTTAGTAGCTCTCAATGTCATCTCTCAATCTCCTAACTTTCAAAATGAAGCAAACTTAAAGACAATCGACTGATTGTATTTCAAAATTCATTACGCGATTTCTATTTTTTTAAATAAATATTTTCTCCCAAACCATTAAATTTTATTAGACTATAAATTGCTTTAATAGTTTAAATTCTGGATTTATTTCATAGTTAAAAGACCAAATATGACCTACCATGGCCGATTTATCCACCTGTTAGTATCTCATACTTTGAAGATGTCCTTTCGATGTGGTTTTTAAATTACGTTTGGTCCTTCCAAAGTAAACCTGGTCCCAATCTAAACAAGTAACTTTATAAATGCAAGATTTTTAGGATGTATTTCTTTTAAGAATGTAGTAAATATTTGATACTAAATATATTTTAAGAAACCATGATTATTTCGTCAAAAGCAATTTTAAATCGTTTATTAGGCCAAGGATTGTGCGTACTTGTTTAAACTTATAATAATCCTTTATTTTTCAGCAACAACATTTACATTTTTATATTTTAATTTTTAATATTTTTATGCATAAAATCTGTATTAAAACTATTAATTATATCAATATTAAGAATGTGTGTATGTTCTCTCTCAAATTCCTCTTTATTTAGAGATATATTTATTAACCTATAAACCAAATAATAAAAAAACAGCAAACTGATGTGAAAAAATAATACGACAGCTAGCAGCATTAACGATGTCAACGAAGAAACAGTGACTGAAGATGCAAAAGAAATTTTTGGAGACTAGTCTCTTGAATTCTGTAAAATTTTCGTCAATTCTCTTAAAAAGAAAGTGAAGTTTGAGGCAAATATTGTTTTATATAGTATAGTAGCCTCACTGTTGTTAGCTCCTGTTTTTACGTATCCACATCATTATTTCTATCCACCTTTTACAAACTAAAAAAAAACTTATTTTGCTATATACTTAATATTACTATAAATAAACATTTATATGAATAGTTTCTATATATATATGTATATATATATATATATTTCATTGAAAGTGCAAGGTGGACAGGTGCTGTGTTATTTATCTATAGAGTTAATGTTTTTGTAGTTGTACACTTTTGGAGTTAGAACTATATAAATTCGGGTGCCCTTTATAAACAGTAAGTACAGCCAAAGCAGAAGAAATTCTCACCTGCTGATGGTGTTGATGACACCATTGGGCCCGCCCTCATTTTTCAAATCGTGTAGCAGAGCAGCAGTGTGAGGCTGGCTGGTGGTCTAGGGTACAGCTGCTGATGTACGATCATGCCACCTATTCTGTTGAGATGTTCCACTTGTTGCAGTCGACTTTGTTGAAGTCCTCCTGGAAGGAGAACAATATGAATTTTCGAAGGAGGAAAAGAAACCCAAACGACACATGAAAAATCACTCAAAAATCGTTAAAGGTAACGAGGACCATGGGTTAAGAAGAAATAACTATGAAAATGCCCACAACGCTCAAGTAAATATTGGATGTCCAATTAAACATGGAGTTTCAAAGAAATTTAATGGACTTCAGGATACAAGGCTGGGAAGACTTCAGTTTCAGGCGCAAAATATTGGAAATATGTCAGCAGCCTTCAGTCGGTATAATTTAGTATTCAGATTAAAATTGTAAATTAGTTATTTGTTATAAAATGTACAAAGTAATAAGGCTGCTGTTAGGTTAGATTTAGTTGGAAGGCTACTGGAGACAGTGGTCATTAGGCCAGTTAATGTAGGCATAAGTTCTGTCTGCAAAAAGAAACTTTTTATTAATTAAATGTATATGATTTGTAATTAAAGAGCACGTTGAGTCCAGCTTTAGGCTGCAGACACCGGAACCTAAGCTCGCAGATCAAAATAATTAAATAACTAGCTCGAGACGTCGTCGGAGGGCTTCCACACCGTCGTCCAGACGACCACGTCCCAGTTGTAGCTTGGAACCGTCGAGAAGGATGACCGAGGGCTGCTGTTTGAACTGCGAACACGTATATACCTGCTGAAGCTTACCCTCCTATAGGAAATGTTATAATTACACCGATATCGCAAATAAGGTGTTGACAATATAAAGCAAAACCAGCTCCTATCACTTGGAGAAAAGATTCTGATATGTCTGATTGGCTATGGTTAGATAAGAATCGGTTTTAAAGCAAAGTATCAACATACTCTATTTACATCAATCAGTTGAAGATGCGATGTCACTTTAATTATAAAATGGACTACATATGCTTCTTCATTCAACCAGTGATTTTCTGTCCTACTTTTCCCTGCACTTGAGCATCACCCTAAGGATAGATTAGCTGACTATTTAATAAAATATATAAATGCAATTACAGAAAATTTAGAATTAATGAAACAGTGCAGATTTTACCGCAACAAGTAAACAAGTAAATTTTTGACATCATGATTACACCTTTCACAGCATTTCATGCTGTGTCAAATAGTTAACTAGTTTACCCTTATTAACTATCATCAATAGTACAAAATGTAATAAAAAGCTTTTTAAACGTTATTCATAATACCTATATTTTAATAAAAAAGAAATAGCTGAGAATAATCGTGAAACTTAGAAAGGATCAACAACAACAATAATGCTGATGATGATAATGATGATCATGATGATGATGAGAATAATAAGATATTTGTGTTTAAAATTCTCGTTATTATTGAAGTTCTACTGTAAATAGCTGTTGTACTGTAAGACAATAAAATAAGCGTTATTCAATGGATTGATTTGAAAAATAAAAACTTATTGGCATTATATTACTTTGATTTTATTTTCAGCTACAAATGTCAAGGGGTGAATGTTCCAATATTGAAGCTGAACTTCGTTGGAGATTACAATCATGTTCCGTCACTTGCAGGTATAAAATGAATGTTAATTGCATTTGGAATAGTTTGCTGCTGCATTTGGAATTTATGAATGCCATACCCAGTGATAAAAACATTGAAACGTGCAATAGGATAAACTCCTACAGCAATACGAACCTTCTAAAGGGCCCATGAGAATATTTTACAAGAGATTGGTTAGAATACCACCAACAAAACCATGCCATATTTCATGCCATTACATTTGTGTCTGATATAAGCTGTAATTTTTTTAGTATTTTATGTTGCTGTCACTTTAAATGAAATAGTATATATTAATTTTGGAAATTGCTAAGCTGTAACCTGTCAATTTTTCCAGAAGGTCTGAAGCAATTACTTCAAGAAGCAAATTTTTTAGGAGTACTTGATCTTAACGCAATGATGAAGTGATGTTGAAATCAGCCCATGGTGCATATAGCTAAGAGCTACCAGCTAAGGGTTACGCCGCTATTGTACATCACTTTCTGCCATTCTATTATCATTCATTAATTTATTATTGGACATATCTGTTGCTTAGGATTATGTTTAGGATGTTTCAACACGTTTGTTTGTTTATTCTTAACAGGATATCCACAGAGCCAAATTTCGACTGAAGTATTCCTTCAAATTCCCACAGTTTTGGAGCAGCTATTATCAATCCCTAGGACTAAGCAGGACGTACACCAATGCGCACTTCTATACATTTTACCGGGGGCCAGCAATACTACAGAAGTGGAAAGGTATTTGTAAATTTTCCAGTGAAAGTTGTGCTTCCTTTCATGTGTGCGAGTACCATTCCTTTGGAAGAAGACTTCACAAAAAGTTCGAGACGTATGTTAAAGCATGGTGTGGTACGAAAACATTTGGAAGTAGTCCCATGCAGTGCTGAGATTCAACATGGAAGTGATAACGTCTTTAAATGAATCAGCTCAAGTGCTTCCAGAAATACCGCCAATTGTGAAGGTGGTGTGTAGTTGAGCCTTTTCTTGACAGTTTACCGCGGTTTCTAGATTATCTTTGTCTCCTAAAAAGTGTCATATGTATAAAACGCACAGAATCACGGTGACAAAATTGGCTAAATTTAAAAAAAATTACTGGCTAAAGAAAGAGATAATGTTAAGACACTGGTCGACAAAATTTAACTTTTTTTCTTTCACAAGAATTAAAATAACAGATGCTAAATGTATTTTCCGTGCTGAATTCAAATATAATTACAGTTTTCCCCATCGGACAGGAGTTTTGTGTGATATTCATTAGAACTTTTTATAATATTCCAAAAAATCCGTAACTATCTATCTAACTCAAAATTATAGCTACTGATTCTGACTTACCTAGAAAGTGGAAGATAGTGATTTTAGAGTATATTTTGCATCTGGAACGTCTCTCAATTTAGTGCAACATTAGTCAGCCAGCATATTGGAACTCCACCTGCCTTGGTACCTCTTCTCTATTGTAGAAATTTGCTGATGAAAACGCTCACCAAGTTCACCGCTGACAGCTCCAAGGTTTTCGGGGAAGAAGTTCAAGTAAGAGTCCAAGAAGGGAATTTTTAAAGACATGTTGCATCCCATAGCTTTATAAGAATGGAGAAGATCAGCCACTATGTCATGGTATTTTTCTGCTTTATGGTTTCCAAGAAAATTGCAACACAAGCTTTTGAAGGACTGCCAGGCTGCTTTCTTGAGTGGATTTAACAGTCACTCGAAATGTTCATCAGCCATTAATGGTCGATTTTGTGGCCCTATAAAAACTCCTTATTTCAATTTAGCATCACTGACTTTGAGGAATTTCGATTTAAAGTACAAGAATCCACATTTTTTTGGCCAGGGATAAGAGATTCACGTTTTGGCCATGACTTTCTAACGTAGTGAGACTTCTTATCTCTGCTGTCCCACTCGCACAAAAAACAGCAAAATTTGGTGAACCCAATTTGCAAACCAAGCAATAAAGCAATGACCTTCAAATCACCACAGATATTCCATTCATATTTTCCATATTGTATTTTCTCTAAAACTAGTGTCATATTTTCATATGTCTCTTTCATATCAGCGGCATGCGCTACCGGCATTGATGGAAGTTTATTGCCAATATGTAGCAGCACAGCCTTCAAAATTATTTTAGAGGAGTCTATGAATAATCGCCACTCATCTGGCCGGTGTTGAAGCCCAAGAGTTTCCATAACTGAACAAATATTATTACAAAACACAATACCATTTTCTTCAGAGAAGTATACTTTGCAAACACTATTGCGGCTACGATATCTACTAATTCTTACATCTTTTTAGAGTAGATTCCACCCTTTGAGTCTGGAAGCTAAAACTTCCGCTTGCTGTTTAGACAGATTTAAATCGCGAATCAGGTGACTAAGGTCTTGCTGATTGGGAAAGTATGGTTCTGATGAACAACTACTGGCTTCATATGTAAGATCATTTTTATTTTCATCTGAATCATTTGGAGTTTCAATCAGGTCAGAACCAGAGTTATCACTTAAGGTCGTATCTGCATATTATGGTACGGGGAACTCTTCACTGTGTAAGACAGGTCTCATTGCAGATTGCGAATTCGGATACTTAACTGTATATTTTGTTTTATATGTGATTCCTTTAATATTTGTCAAACAAAAATAACAGTCAGTTAAATGATCCTTCGGTTCCCTCCAAATCATGGGAATTGCAAATGGCATATGATGTGTACCATTTTTCCACCCAGTCAGCCGTCTAACACACGAAGCGCAGCATGTATTTGGGGCCCAGCTCTTATCAAAATCACCAACTTGTCAGCCAAAGTAAAGTTTATAACACTTCTTTACAGGTGGGGTCAAATTTCGCCTCTGACATTTGAAGGTCACCTCACCACAAATATAGCAGAAATTATCTGTATAATTTACACAATTTCTTGGCATGACGAAAAAATAAAGCACAGAAATACAACATGCACAACATACACAATACACTTCTAAACAGAAAGGAAGGAAATATTTCACTACTCAACTACCTCACAGTCAGCTCAATACTGAAACATCACAATGCCAAACAGGTCTGAACATGTCTAAACAACAACAATGAACAACAATGAACCTGCACAGTCATGTTTTATTGCGCTTCAGCATGACATTGCAAATAATTTCAATAATACAGCTTGAGTAAAATAGCTACATATGAGGTAACGGTTCCTATGGCAGTTCAAAGAAAACGCTAAAACCATATTTTGAAAAGCAGCTTTTACAGAAAAACTATGCCTGATGGGAAAATTCTGACTACATATCTGAGTTTAGGATGGAAAATTCCACTAGATTCACTATTCAGATCTCTTGTGAAAAAAGCCTTGTCAACCAGTGGAATCTGAAAATAGAGCCAGAGAGCATAAGACTATGTGCAAAACATGGAATACACACATATACATGTAATTAAGACATGTGTCCCATTTTTAATGTATAAATACATTAAAGATAACAAAATTAACACTTATGAAGAAAGGACAGCTACCACAGCCCATGAAAAGAGGATGAAAATATTGATATCAGTATAATTTCAGTCCCTTTTGGTGTTTGATTTTAGTGACCAACTAAGTGGTAGCTATTTTGACATTGTTATCCAGTTTTTTAAATTTCCCAGATTTATTTAGACAGTTATAGAAGGAGTAATTTGCCTAATTAAGGATATTTCTTCAAATGCTGCATTTAACTTTAATTTTAATGCATAATATTTACAGTTTCTGGATGACAAGTAGTTAATATTATTAATCTTTTTTATAAAATCAGTCATTCCTCTCAAACTGCTTAATGACATGGTACAGTGTAATACTGTGATTACATTGATCTAGTTGTTGTTTTGTACTTTTATTTGTGTATTTCATTACTTGTTTGAGGTTCTTTCTCAAAGGTATTTCCTAAACCAGAAAATCCCTGGAGTAACTGATCTCACTAAGATTGAAACATGTATTATGCTAAATACACAGCTTAAGTATTACAATGTTATGCTAAACTTTCCATGTACCTAATACAATGAATTATGTTATTCATCACTTTAAACCCTTCAGCAATCCCTACAGTGCTATTACAGAACGTTACGCTAAAGCTTATTTGTAAAATATTCAAGTTTATCATTTCTGTCATTTACATAACTTTGTGCAACAGTTGCAGTTTTATGTTAAAGTGTCTTTGTTTTAAATGAAAAAGGTTACTGTGTCATTCATATGATTTACAAATGTGTGTACAGAATGTTTTGCTAAAGTTTCTTTGTAATTAAATGAATTAGCCATATTGAATCACTTTTAAGTATTCCGAGTTATAGCTAGTATTGTTCTATGGATTCTTTGTAATTTATTTAGTTGAATTTCTCATGTTACTTAAGTAAATGTCAAATTAATTTGTTATATAAATGAGACAGGATAATAAAAGGAAGCGTTAACTATCAAAAAAGTTTGTTATTGAAATTTTCCTGTCAAATACCACATCTTACTGTTAATTTTTTGGAAGTTAATACAAAATTTTGATATTATTAAAGATGGAAAATAACACAGGTGCCATGCAGAAAATTCTCTTAAAGATTCAGCTGATTATGTTCCGATACTTTATGGCTACAGATTATATAAGAAAATTATGTGGGCTTTTAGAATATGCAACAACTTTGAAACTGCTGTCACAACTCTAAAAGCTCACGTAATTATATTTGTGCGTTATCTGTAGCAATGCGGATTGAGACATATAACCAGCTGACAGCTAAGCAAGTATGAAAAATACAGCTGCGCGATTTTTCATAATTTAGTTTGCCACCCGAAAAAAGGGGCGCTGCGATCACCTCCTGTTGCCAACGATTAACATGGGAGGTTCACTTCTAATAAGTGTATATATATTTTACGTCCGCCCCAACGTTAAGTTATATCGGACGGTGAATGAATTGGGTGTAATGATGCTCAAATGAGTGCAGGGTCCATTGAGCTTAGAGTTACCCAACATTCGTCTTGAAGGAGAAGGGAAAGCCCCGGAAAAAACCTTATCTAGGTAGCTCACGCTGACCGGGATTCGAACTCGGGACCTCTTGTACGTGAGGCAGACATGCTACCATCTACGCTACCGAGGCTGGACCTAATAAGTATATGTTCCGTGGCGTGCAGAAAACCCAAAATAATCAGAAAGCTTAGCATCAATCTGCGAAGACCATATTGAAAGTAAGACATGTTTTTGTGTCGGTCTGTGATCATGCAGAAAACGTTTAACTGTGAATGCACCTGTGTAGCACTAGTGGTCTGTGGCAAAGATATGTCATCGGTGCAACAACAATTGTTTGTAAAAGAACAGCATCTACATTATTTAACATTATAGCAGAGATAACTAATTGTTTTTGTTTTTTTAAATAAAACCCACAATATTTCATGGAGAAGAATTGTTGTTTATTTTCCAATAATTGCAGTATCAAATTCCTTTGTTCTGCGACTGTGACCAGAGGTAAGACCCATTGCTCCAGAGCTGCCGTAGATAACTACAAGATTTCTACTAGATCGTCACCAAAGATGAGAAACTAATCCGCAACACCTACCTTGGCTTTTGTGAGAAATTTTCTATTGGAAGCTTAAGACGTTGTACGAAATATTTCGTACTAATTATAACTTCTCCCCTCTAGAGAGAGTAACTAAATTCCTATAAGAGAGATGGAAAATATTGCAGAGTAGTCAGCGTCTAGCTTCTTAAGCCAGATTTCCCGGGTTCGATTCCCGACAGGGGTGAGGAGTTTTACTTTCACCAGAATAATTCATTATCACGCATAGAGTCTGGAAATATGTATGTAAATGTGCATGTGTTTGAAGACTGAAATTACTAAAGCCTAACGTTAATAATAATCTGCAGTCATCGGGCTGTTTCACATATGAGAACCCAGTAACACCATGCAGGTTACTAAAGGAGACTACACAAATCAAACAATAGAGACACAGATTATTAAGTATTCGAATTGAATTGGTTAAGTTTAGCAATTAATTTAATTTAAAATAACATTGATGTGTTTTCAAGAGGAGCAAACTTCTAAATTAGTAATTTTAAAGAGAAAATGTGCTGTTTTTATTTACATATAGAAGTGTTCATCAATAATAAATTGCGAAGATTTTGACTATTATAACATAACATTTCTTTGGATAGATAGAGTCAAACTGAGGAATTCAGTACCACGGACGATATTTGAACCACGGATTTCCTGGTTCAAATCCTGGCCATGAAATTGAAAGTAAGAGTTTGAATCGATCTAAAACCTTAGCCTATACACGACCGGTGTGATGGAACGATTAATTTCCATCAATTAACTTAAATAATATGAGTTTAATGATGAAAGCAGGGATTCAAGTACTTACAACAGTAAGTCGCCACAAACTGCATATCTCAAATACGAGAGCCTCTAGAGGTTTACCGGGAAAATATCAGACAATTGGGGAATTTAATATTATGACGGCAGTCTGAACATGGTAGCTCAATGCGTAATAGTGAATGAACGGAAATCAGGATATCTGTGGTTCAAAACCCAGCCGTGGCATTGATTTTTCAATTCGACTCTATCTATACAAAACCTCAGCCTTTACATAGCTAGTGTGAAGGAACGATTAATTTCCATCAACTTACTTAAATATCATTTCTTGGTTTCCTTTCCTTTCTTTATAACATGGAATGGAGCTTTGCTAATGAGCGAAATGGCTACCGCAATTTGTAGTTCTTTCCTTTTTATTATTCAGTTAGAATTGAAAGGTTTTGATTTGGGATTACAGCTCTTTTTGTAACATCTGTAGGAAACATGATTTAATTAATTTGAGTCAACTGAAAAATTCAATGCCACGGCCGGAGTTTGAACCACGAATCTCCTGGTTTCTGCCTATTCGCTATAACCCCTTGGTCTACCATGGCCAATATGCTTCATTTCTTCTCATATTTAAACTGTCCAATGGTTCCTTTACCTTATTCTCGAACTCGTAGACCTGGTTCATGTCCCTGGGAAATCCATCCATGAGAATACCTTGAGTACCCATATTGGTTGTCATCTTTGACTTCACCAATTGCAGCAACACAGTCTGTAACATAATATATGCATTTTCCTTAGTACCTGACAAAATGCATAAAAAACAAGTACTTTTATTAACAAATGAATTAGTAGAGCTCAAGATCGATAGGCTAACAGAGTATCACTTGGGTTATGTTTGCCTAACTATTAGTGGTTGATTTTCGTGTCGTATTTAAAAAAATACTCTTACGTTGTTAACCAAAATAAAGAATACTATTGAGGTTATATCTAGAAAATTAAAAATATGCATTTCAGCTGTCGTAAAGTATCTTAAACATCTGGCATTTTAATTAAAATCTCTGCAGCCATTTCAGAAAATAAACCTTCTCGAAAAATGTAATATAACTATGTTGTATTTTGTTTTGTTCCACGTTGGGAAGTTATATGTAATATTAAGTTATTCATTAAGAGGCCATTTTGTGGTGAAATGTTCCAATTTACGTGTTAAAAATTCTAATTCGTCGAAATTACTGTTGAATTAATTTAGTAATTTTAATTTTTATTCTATTAATTTGTTATTGTTTGCTCATGGCCTTGATGAATTTTAACATTATTTCTCTTCTAATCCAAACGAAACTAACATAATTTACATAAAAAACTTCTTACGCAATTCACTCTTACACAAAACACAATTTATTCCCACGCGCGTTACTTATAGGAGAAAACTTATTGATTTTCCTTCGTCTTGGATATCGTTAGTTTCCTCACACTTTTAATTTCGTAATTTCGTAATGAATTTCATTTGTCTTTAGTACACAGTACAAATATTAAAACACTTTTTAACATATTTAAATGTTTAACATAACCTTAAAGTAACACAAATAATATCAAAAACATATAACTTATAATTATCCTTGGCGTCAAATGAAAACAAGAGTTTCGAAAATGTATTAATGGATAGTTTGTGATGGGTGTATATTTTTTAAATGTTCGCGTAGATTTCCTGGAAGACCATGATCTTAAATACCAAGCTTCTTATTTAACTAACTTTTCATTTTTTATTTATGTTGCTCAAAATTACACGGTTATTCAAGTGTTTAATGTGCATGAGGTATTTCCCAATGGTGTAGTCTCGAATGATGAAAGTGAATATATAGAGTTTCGCTATTCACTTCAAGTTAATACCAAAATCTGACATACTACAAAAATATGGTTTTTCCATTTACTATCTTTGCCTCCATATTTGTTGTGCAAATTATAATTGCTACAATATCGCATAATCAATCACAAAACCCGTGTTTTTGGTCTAATTCCTGTTAAAATGGTAATTTTGTTCTAGCGATCTGAACATATTTTGTTGTACCTACACAAGAAGATAAAACAGTGAAAACATTGACTTGGTTTTAGTTGATTTCAATTTACTGAAGTACTAAATCTTACATACATTAGACTACTCACCAAAATTGGTCCTCAACACTATTCCAGATGAAAACACTTCTTCCTAATCAATCATGACTATACGCTTTGTCTCCGCAAATCTACAAATTACAGTATGTGCTCCTTAACTGTTGAGGAAATTACCCAGAACTTCTGCAGTCATGTCTTCATCTATGTTAAAAACTAGAGAACGAGGTTGAGAGATTTCTAGAACCAAGGATGCGTGATTTTAATTTCGATGACCTTCTGCGGCCATTTTTTACTCTCGATCTCATCTGGTATCAAATATTTTCTTTCTATACCTTTAAACATAACGACAGATGCGAGATTTCCGTCAGCTTTTGTTACACAAATGAACCATTCGGGATTTGGTATCACTGCACCACTTCACGATGTATTCGTAGACTTATTTTACTCCGAAATAGAACCTGGCGAAACACTCTTTTCTTTCTGCATCTCAGATCCCTGATTTGTAGCTTGCTCACTCATTTTCTGATAAATATATTCTTCGTGTGTGTCTTAACTGCAAATCTTGGTTTCCTGCATCTAACAACAATTGTTGACAAATGCAAATCGCTAGACCAATAACTATTTAGAACAGTTGGTAAAATATTCAGTAATTAATAGTACTTCCTTTGTTTTGTCGATTAATGAAAAAATATATGTGCTTCGTCCTAACAAAATATAAAGGGTCTTTCTTAAATGTAGTTTTAATCAATCTCGTAACAGTAATATAACAGAGTGATTTATATATAAGTGACACATTTATTCCTTTAATTATTCCGTTGGAAACTCATTCATAAAGTTCGAACCAACTTTAGCACAAACTAAGCAGAATGTTCTGGAGTTTCGATTCCTTGCCACTAGATTCGCAGGTGTTTATATAAATTACAGAATTTCTATCAGCTACATCAATCTTCCGTGCCTATCCCTTTCCGAAGTGCCACACAGGATAGAATATAGGATATTTTAATGTTACTACATGCACATCGAGGGCACAATTGCGTTGTAACAAGATCTTCTCAAGTGTAATGAAAGAGAGAACAAACTGATGTTAGGTACTAAGACATTCACATCGGTTTTTGGAGAACCTACGTTGCCATCTTGCGCGTGTATGATCTCCGTAACTGTTGCCTTTTAATGTGCATTTATCCTTAAGGAAACACTCATTCTTCTTAAGCAAATGTACATAATTGCTTCTGTAAAGGATTATTAGCAGGTATAGGAATTTTCAGGCTTTTTAGCCAGAGGAAAGGAAACGTTAGTGGGCCTACATTGTCATGTAACAAACCACCTCTGGTGTTTTGGAGTGTGCTACCGTCACTGACTATAGGTTTTCGTTGTGTACCTATGCCGTTATGGGGATTTGATATACACTGTTTTATGTGTCTTTGAGCAATAGTATGCCTACCTTTCTCTAAAATAATTACTCCAATTTGATTTTTATTACCAAATAAAGCATTTTACAAGGGCTGTTCAATAAAGAATGATCACAACTATTTTTTTGACAACGTATCTCTATTCATCCACATAGTTTTGATAGTCCTTCTCAAAATAGTCTCCCCTGAATGCGATGTGCTTTTCCCAGTGTTTGTGCCAGTCTTCAAAGACATGCTGGGGAACATTTTTGAGAGATCCTTCAAAATCGCCGCCGCAGCTTTCGCCACTGCTTCTGATGATGGGTAATGCTTCCCACGAAGGCGTTCTTCAAGGTAGGGAATAGAAAAAAGTCACATGGGGCTAAATCTGGATTATAGGGAAGGTGAGGGATGAACTTCACGTTGAACTTTGCAGGACATTCAGCAACAACGTTGGCAATATGCGGCCGCGTGTTAATCGTGTTACAGCATCCAGCCAGCTTTATGGAAATGTGGTCTTTTGGGCCTGATATGGACTCGCAATTTTTTCAGCACATTCCTGTAGTATTGTTCAGTTACTGATGTGTGTGCAGGTACAACATACTGATAAACCATTAAACAATGAGGTGACCATAACTTTCCCGGCAGATGCAACCACTTATGCTTTTTGGGGGTTGGTGATGAAGGAGATTTCCACACTGAGCTTTGCTGTTTGCTCTCAGGATCAAAATGATGTAGCCAAGTTTCATCAGCAGTGATATCGTTTGAAAGAAACTGCGGATTTTCCTCTAACATCAAATTTAACTGCACGTTGCTTCCCTTGCAGCTGTAGGCGATACTGAACATGTCTGAACTTGCCTGGTTCTCACAGGCGAGTACCAAGAGTACCAACAATGAAACTACTACGGCGTGTTTGTTTCACATTAGCCTAACAGAATATAAGTTTTTAGTGCAAAAGTTATGACCGTAAAAAATTATGATAATTCTTTATTGAACAGCCCTCGTATCTCATACGGGATTTAAATACATGACAAAATTACCATGGCACCGAGCCCTATCTTTATATTTTGCTGAATACTAAACAAGTATTTAAATCTCCTATATCATAAGGTATCATCACTCAAAAAATTACAAATTTAATGATTTAAGCCATCTGGTAACTTCAATGCTATATTATCTGTTTTATTGGAGTAGGAACTGTCAGTCCTAGCTACCAAATAGCCTGTTTTAGCATGTGTAAACAAAGTAAATGATTATCTATAAATAATTTAATATATTATTTTCACTCTGGGTGTACTGATCTTATATAAACTTCATTTTCCATAGAGCAGAGTTGTAAGGCGAGCTGTTATGTTGTCGTTAATTGCAGATAATTGGATGTAACACAAATGATGCATAAAGACTAAAAAGTGCTACTATTTTGAAATAAATTTAATAAATAAAAAAGAAGCACTGTTCAAGTTTCAGAACGCTTACTCACATTAAAAGCTCAGAAGGTAGTTAAAAACCAAAACATTTACATTCGTATGTGCTCTTCACATCTAAGCTCGAGTTGGCGCTTGGCTTTGAAACAATTGTCAAACAGCAGAGAGCTTCTGTTCATGCTGATTTTGGTCTTCAATAAACAATAAATCAATCAAATATTTCCAGACCGTAGAGAGGAGAGGGACATTCACATGAATAGAGTATAATTTGCATCCTCTTCCTGGAATATCCGGGTTGGAAGTTAGAAAATAACGACCGAATCACAGGGGCAGTCAGAGTACTGCATTGGGATATGGATACTCTACTAACTGCCTTAAATCTCTTAGTATAAAGGAATGAAGCATACACTAGTTAAATTAATAATTAGAAAGTTCTAAATATTAATTTAATTGTTTTTATATAAGATGGCCCATTCTGAACAAATGTTTACGTACAGAAGCTGCTTTTATAAATTATTTGTACAAAACAGCTGAAATAATTTTGATTAGTTGGACGTTGTGATACTATCGTGATTAATGTGTACCTATACGTTGAATTTATTATAAGTGTACATTTAACTTCTCCTCACTCTAAATAAACATTTTGAAATAAAAAGTTAGAATAGGAATGTACAGAAATCAATAAAGTGAAATCTGTGTAAGCTGCTACTTCCTTTTTCTTTTCTTTTATCGAGTTTTCTTTTTCTAAATTCCTCATGGCGTAACGATGTTTAAGGAAATTGGAAAGAAAGTTCTGTGAGTTTAAAAGTTATTTAGCTCAGATCTTGTACACATGTTTCTAGTAAACATATATACTTTATAAAAATGTAACACAAATTATTAATGGAACTTTGAATACTTCTTGCCACAAAGTTTCAGGTAGAAAAATAACTTGTTTTTCTTTATTCTAAACTGGTTATTGGATTTAATCATAAATTTACCAATTTGGATATTAATTTTTCTTTCTTTTCTGAATGCTTAAAGGAAAAAGCTTCTCTAGTCTTTGATAATTAATATTACTTTTAGTCAAATAAATAGCATCAGATATACAGATAGTATAATACAACCAGGGACTGTGTGAAAATCAAAAGTAATTTATTTTCATAATGAACATCAATTTATGTATTGAAAGACTAATATTGTTGGAAAAGTACAAAAGGGCAACGAAAACATTAAATGTTTACTAGCTTACAATTTCAATATGTTTAATATTTCTAAACATAGGAGAGTGGGAAACAATTATGAGGCGCATTGCACATTGATTCACACTTTTCTTCTATCATTCCTGAATGTGTCATATAGGTGTCTGGTATATCACTAGAAGTGTAATCTCTGCACACCACAGCCCGTTCTGTACACACACATGCATGTAACTGTCGTTACTTGAATGGCATCATGGAGTATGATCATTAGATGACTGGAAAAGCAATCAAATGTCGGTTCGTGAGGGAAAGTCACAGCAAAAGAATCAACCAGCATTACAAGAGTATAAAAGTACATATATTCAAGAGAATAGTAAGATTACTTTCAGGAACTGGAGAGGCCAAAAGACTTGCTAGGATTACTCTGCATTGCTTATATCTCGAACACTTTAAGATGGGAAGGGCTCGGAATTTTTCCTTTATCAACTGGAACCAGGGACCATGCAATTCAAGAGAAAAAGGTCACACAAGTGTGCGCCAGGAGTTGTCTTGCAGTGTTTGTCTCTATGAAAGTCGGAAAACCACGGATGCCATTGCTAAAATGGCTTTCCAGTGCATTCTCTTGAATTGGCCTCTTCTTATATGACCACCGATTCGGGGTTATGAAGAATCATCTGCGCGGATACCATTTAGCAGAATTTTAGTAACTGCTAGAAGCTATCCTACAGTGGATGTGACAGACTCCAAAAAGCGTGTCGTGGTAGACCTTAAGAAGTTACCACATAGGTGGCACAAGTTTGTAGAGGTTAATGAAAACTTGGTAGAGAAATTGAGACATAATGGTTCGTAATGAGTATAAATCAGCATGGAACCTCTCGTATCTTTATTTCAAAATAAAGGACATATTAGTATTTTATCTTGAATTAAACAACTAAATAATTCAAAATCTCTGTCCTTAAGGCTCTCAAGGAAATGTACTACTCAAAGTCCATGAGGTTTTACTGTATGGTTGAAAATGTAATCTTATTTTTATAATTCCCAATTATTACAATTTCTTTAATTTTGTTGAGCTATCTTCCTTAACTTTAAAGTTATTAAGTTTAAAATAAATATTAATGTCCCACGTTCAAATATAATCCCCCTGTATTAAATATAAAAAGGAAACAAGCAAAACTAACTTCAAGGATTTACCATGTTCCACTTTATACTCTTCTCAATTAGATATCCCAAAATGCATTATAAAAGAGAAAATGCATATGATAAATTTCAGAACGAACCTGAAATACTTAGAAGAATTGAAAGTTATATAAAGGATTTTCAATGAGCGGAAGGGCTCAAGAAAGGAAATCGTACACATGAAAATCAGACTCAGAATAATATGTCTTGAATCTTATTCCCGCGGTATAATCAGAACTTCTAGATTCCGAAGCTTTTCATCAAATTTCACTGTTAGCCTATTTCTGTCACCATTCATTTTTTCTCTAACAAAAATAGCTCAACTACAGTACACTAACATTGCAGTGCATGCCTTAAATGCATTGGAAAGCAGGTGCGAATGCATATATACGGCATATCCGTTGTTTCGTCGGTTTGTAAACCTTGTAATTTATTTAATTTACCCAATATTTCGATTTATATATGTGCCATATGTACGTATGCCATACGTTAAGAAAATAATGCTATTTGTTCCAAGGCTTTTTAGTTAATAGCGAGGAAATTTATTTTACTTCCCACATATAAACCATGAAGCAGTACTAAATGTTATAAATAATCTTTGTAAGATAAATTAGATGCTATAATTTTCTGAACTTAGATCGCAGCTTTGAAGTTTACTTCATTAACTAATTTTATGAAACGTTCATACACAGGCAGTCCTTATACTATAAATATACCAGTGTACTTAAAATAGCCATTTTACATCTTATAACGCTTTTATTGGTTAAAAGAGCTTAAAATCCCTTATTTCCACACCTTTATTAGCTTTTAAGTGTTCTCAGATAATGTTTTCTTTAGACAAACACATATAACCATTTATTCACTTATTCGTATGGCTATTTTTCGTATGCCATAACTGTAGAAATGTCACCAAAACCTAACAACCAGGTATATAAATTCTCAAGCTATTGGCACAGATGAGCTATAACTGCATAGGTACACAACAAAAACCTGTGGTCAGTGACGGTAGCACACTGCAAAACACCAGAGGTGGTTTGTTACATGACAATGTATGCTCTGCTAACGTTTCCTTTCATCTGGTGTTAAAGCTTGAAAATTTCTATACCTGCTAATAATAGTTTACAGAACCACATATGTGCACATTCTTAAGAAGAATAAATGTGTTCTTGAGGATAAATGGACATTGAAACACATTTACAGGGAACACTCACGTGCAAGACGGCAACGAAGATTGTCCAAAAACCGATGTGAATGCCTTAGTGTGTAACATCAGATTGTTCTCTGTTTCATTACACTTGAGGTCTAGTTACAACGTAACTGTACACTTGATGAGCATGTGATAACACTAAAGTATCCTATATTCCATCCTCTGTGACACTTTGGAAAGGGTTAGTCACGAAAGATGAATGTATCTGATAGAATCTCCATTATTTACATAATCACCTGTGCATCTAGTGACAAGTAATCGGAACTCCAGAACATCGTGCTTAATTTGGTGCTAAAGTTGGGTCCAATTTTATGAATCAGCTTCAAGCGGAATAATTAAAGATATATATGTGTCAGTTCTATATAAATCACTCTACATTAGTGCTGTTAGATGCAGGAAACCAAGATTTGCAGTAGAGATATGCAGATGTAAGATATTTAGTAGTAAATGTGTGAGCTAGCTACAGATCAAGAGTCTGAGAAAGAAGAGAGCGCGGCTCCAGGTTCTAATCCGGTGAAAAATATGTATTAGAATGCATCGTGAAGTATTACAGTGACCGTAGAACCCTAACGATTCGTATGAGTAACAAAAGCTAATGGGAAACTTGCATTTGTCGTTAAGTTGAAATATATAGAAAGAAACAATTTGATACCAGTTGAGATCGAAAATTAAAAAATTAATGCAGAAGGTAATCGAATTTTAAATTCACGCATTCGTTGGTTCAGGACTTCTTGCAACCTCATTCTTTAGTTTTCAATACAGATGAAAACTTGACTGTACAATTTACCAACAATTTCCTCAACAATTACGAAGCAGATATTGTGGCTTGTCGATTTGCGGAGACAAAGCGAATAGTTATGATTGATTAAGACAAAGGGCTTACACCTTGAATAATGATGAGAAACAATTTTGGTGTGTAGTCAAAGGTATGTAAGCCTTAGTACTTCTTTAAATTGTAATGAACTAAAAATAAATCGACCTTTTAACTGTTTTAGCTGCTTGTGTAGGTACATAAAATTTGTCCAAATCCTTACAGCAAAATTACAATTTTAACAGGAATTAGAGAGAAACTCAAGGGTTTAAGAATAATTACGTAATAATATAATATAATTTACACAAGAAATATGGAGGTAAAGACATTGGGTGAAGAAAGCCATAATTTTGTAGTACATCAGAATTTGGTATTAATATGAAGTGACTTCGGAAACTCTGTAGATTCACATTCATCATCCGGGACTGCACCAGTGGAAAATACCTCATGTACATTAATCAAGAGTGAATATTCACCTGAATAATTTTGATTGTCTGGCTCAAAAACCATTCCACTAATATCACGTGTAATAAAATTTCGATAGGAATATTCTGCTGGTATGTATTTACACAAACCATACATATTGGATTAAGTACCAATTTTTGCAGGATTCACACGACACACAAAGCTTGGATCAGTACTAAGTCTGGTCAAATATATCTGCGAGTTTATGACACATAATAGCTATACCACAATCGGTCCATACGACACACGCAACGATAGTGTCTCTGGAAGATCGGGATGGTCCAAGGTTGCTGTATTCTCTCATCACATGATTGGCCGCTGCTCGCAGACTTCTTCCACCAGCCACACCATCGGTCATGGGGCCATTTGCTGCAGGTAACGTACCGTTTGCAATAGGAATGCTGTTTTGTGATTGAGCTCTGTGAATCGCAGGAGCTGCGACTTGCCTGTAATCATAAAGTTGATGTTATCATTAAAACATCTCATCCTTTGTCGCCTGGAACCTCAATTTGACTCCCGCCAGGAGTAAATTACCTGTTTGGAGTCTTCTCTTTTACCATGTAATACGTTAAGCTAAAGGTAGTTTTCGAAGTTTTAAGATGTGTAACATGCACGTTATTACTACATAAAATATAAATGTTTGTTACAAACTTCAAGTATCTGTTTAAGAGAATTGATGAAATCTTCACAGAATTCAGGAGACTAGATTCGCAAAAGTCTCTTTGGCTTCAGTCACCGTCTTTGTTTGTGATTGTTACTGCCGCTAGGTGTCGTATTATTTCTGTATTTAGTACCTCTCAATGTGGTCTCTCAATCTCCTAACTTTCAAAATGAAGCAAACTTAAAGGCAGAATTGACTGATTGTATTTAAAAAGTCATTATGGTTTTTGAATTTTTTTTAAATAAATATTTTATCCCAAACCATTAATTTTATTGAACTATTTAATTGCTTTAATAGTTCAACTTCTGGATTTATTTTATGGTCAAATGACCAAAATAATCTACTACGGCCGATATATCAGCGTGTTTGTACCTTATACTTTGAAAATGTTCTTTCTTTCTCGTTTGTAAATTACGTTTGGTCCTTCCAAGGTAAATCTGGTGGCAATCTAACCAATTAACTTGAAAAATGTCAGATTGCTTGTTATGTATTTTTTTTAAAACATAGCAAATATTTTATATCATATTTACTTTAAGGTACCCTTATTATTTCCTCATAAACAATTTTATATTGTTTTCTAGGCCAAGGCGAAAGATGGTAAGTAAATTGTTTACAATTATAATAATCTTTAATTTTTTCAGGAACATCATATAAATTTTTTGATATTTAAATTTGCTGATATTTTTAAGTATAACATATTTATTAAAACTATTAATTATAGCAATATTGTCGCGGTGAAAGTACGGACGTTTCGGTGCCGAGAGATAAGCGCGGTTTGTGGAGACAAACCGCCTGCAGTTAAAGATAGCAGTCGGATTGTGTATTACTGAGACAACTTTCCGACAGAGATAAGTGAGGTAATTGGAACTTTCTAGTGATATTTTGATTGTTGTATAGAACATTGGAATTCATGTTTATTCCGGAAATGTCTCGAAATTATCAATGAGATATATAAGAGACTGTGACACGCCAGCAGACAGTTGTGAAACAAGAGTGATTCGTGAGGAAGCAGGTAACAGCTGAAAAGTGTTGTTGTAAAGATATGTAACATGAGCGTTGTCTACAGTGTTGTTTGTTATTGTCATCGACATTGGTGTTGTACATTGTGATATGTGATGTAGTTCTGCTGCTACGCAGAGTGTTTCTACGCAAATAAAGAACATTTAGAATTTCGGCAAATTGGACTTTTAATTCTATGAACCCACTAAGTCACAACTGGTGTCAGTAGTGGGATATGAAGGCTGCATTGGAAAATATTTTGGAGAAGATGATGGAAATGAGGGCCGATCTGACCTCGGAAATGAAAGCATCAAATAGCAACCTCGCTGCGGAGACAGATGTGGCAAATAGCAACCTGGCCGTGGAACTGAAACAGATGAAGACGGCTAACCACAACATCACCGAGAAGTTGGACTAAATGAAGGCCGAATTAACAACGAACACGAAAGCTGCAAACAGCAATTTGGCCGCGACAATGACCGCGATCATGACCGAATTGAGCACGGAAATGAAAGCGGCGTATGAGACCCACGCCGCAAAGTTTGAACAGCAGTTGGCCGACGTGACGGAGCTAGGCGAGTGCTTCGAAGACCTGGCGAGCCGTGTTAACGACCTGGAGGGAAAGACCAACAGTAACTCCAAGTCCCTGAACGCCATGGAAGAGGACATCGTCGGCAGGAGGTTGAAGGACTTAAAGGCCGACGCGCCGGGACGCGACACAACATCGGTGCGCGCCAAACCTTCTAAATACAACTTTCGAACTCTTCCGCCGCCAGTTCAACGCAGTTGCCAAGCACAGCAAATGGTCACCAAAGGAAGAGGCTACACAGTTAATGGCCAGGCTGCAGGGACAGGCTGCGGAAGTTCTGAACGCGGTGAATACAGCGGCGGCACCCACAGACATCTGGGAGGCCCTGGAGAACCGTTTTGGAAACCACCGCTTAACCGCAGTGTACCGCAGCCAGCTGAAGTCAAGGTCACAGCAACCAGGGGAGACACTACAGGAATTTACCCTGGCAATTGAGCAACTGGCTTGCAAAGCCCTAGTCGACCTCCCACCAGAGTTAGTATCCCGGGAAGCCGCCTACACTTTTGTTGACGGGGTACGAGACACGGAGATGCGTCAGCCCAAAATGTTCGGCGATACAAAGCCATCCACGAGGCGCTAACGGCAGCATTAATGATGGAGGCGGCCAAAGAGACAGCTACCCCGAGGTAGCTGTTGATCTGTCTGTGCAGTGCTCCAATTTTGGGATTTCCACAACCAGGCGGCACCTACAGTGTGGACACCGACGCCAGCGACCATTGCATTGGAGGCGTCCTATCGCATTTCCAGGACGGCCATGAGCGGGTGATAGCCTACTAAAGCAAGACGCTATCTAAGGCAGAGAACTACTGCGTCACCGCGCGAGAGTTATTGGCGGTGGTAAAGACCTTGGAACACTTCCAAAGGTACCTGTACGGTGAGCCATTCCACCTGAGGACTGGCCACTCCGTCTTAACCTGGCTACTGAGCTTTAGAAACCTGGAAGGCCAGACAGCTCGTTGGGCTTAGAGGCTGCAGGAGTATGACTTCACCTCTGAACATCGTAGAGGGAAGAGCCAGGGCAACGCAGACGTTGTGCCAAAAACCCCGGCCAGAAGAGTGCGGCCAGTGCACAAGAGTGGAAGGGCAGTCTGACGCAGCTGTCAGTGTGGATTCAGCCGTGCTTGTGGAAGGCTGGTACAGCGCAGGTCTGAGGAGGGAGCAGCTGGCGGACACAGAATTGGGACGACTCTTGAGGGAAGTGGAGGCAGGGACAAGAAAAACTTGGGAGGACATCGCACCGAGGAACGCCATCTACAAGACTTCCTGGGCCTAATGAGAATCACTGAGAGCAAGAGAGGGCGTGATGTTCCGGGTATGGTAATCGCCTGATAGGAAGACGCAGAGAGAACACTTGGTACTTCCACGAAGCAGGGTCCATGAAGTTTTGGAGGAAGACCACGCCGGAAGTTCAGGAGCACACATGGGAGCAAACTGAACGGTCGACAAACTCCAACAGCGCTACTACTGGCTCAGGCTCCGTGCTGACGCTGAGAGATGGTGCCGTTAATGTCATGTTTGGCGTCGATTTGCAGCCCCCAGAGGAGCTGCCGGGTCGCATGCAGCAGTACAACTTCTGAGCGCCGTTCGGAAGGACCAGCGTCGACATAGCTAGACCATTCCCTGTGTCCGACCGAGGCAACAAGTACCTGATGGTGGTCATGGACTACTTCACCAAGTGGTCGGAGGGGTAGGACATTCCGAAACAGGAGGCGAACACAATCACAGAGTGCCTTGTGGAGCAAGTGTTCTTCCGATCTGGGGTACAGTTAGAGCTCCGCAGCAACCAGGGCACCAATATTGGAACCACCCTAATGAAGTAAGCACTAAAAGCATTGGGGTGAACAATACCCGCACGACACCCCTCCATCCACAGTCAGATGGCATGGTGGAGAGATATATCAAGACCTTAGAAGAGCACCTGAGGCAGGTTGTGGCCAGCCATCAGCGAGACTGGGAGGTCAAGGTGCCACTGTTCATGCTAGCCTACCACTCGTCAACACACGACACCACTGGGATGACGCCAGCAAGCTTAAATTTCGGTCGAGAGTTATGCCTCACTTGTTACCTGGCCTTAGGGGGCCCCCCGGATGCAAAACAGCCAGCAACTGAGTATGTGGAGAAACTGGTGGACCGTCTCCACGACGCGCATGAGATGGCTCGTCAGAACATCTAGAACTCGAGCGACCGCATGAGGACCCGATACGACAGGCAAGCCAACAGCCAAAGTGTTCCAGCAGGATGACCTATTCAGGTTGTACCGTCCTACCCGGACGAAAGGCCGCTACCCGAAGCTCCAGCAACCATGGCAATGACTGTACCGGGTAATGAAGAGCATTAATGACGTGGTTTACCGCACTCAGAAAGTGCCCCGAGGGAAGAAGTTGGTGGTACACTCGGACAGCCTGGCCCACTACGATGGTACTGGTTGGGGAGACCAGCACTGAGGAGGGAGCAGTGTCGCGGTGAAAGGGTGATGCCGAGAGATAAACGCTGTTTGTGTACACAAACCGCCTTCAGCTTAAGGTAACAATTGGATTGTGTATCACTGAGACGACTTTCCGACACAGATAAGTGAGGTAATTAGAACATTGTAGTGATATCTTGATTACTGTATAGAACATTCGAATTCATGTTTATTCCGGAAATATCTCGAACTTATCAGTGAGATATATAAGGCCAGCGGACAGTTGTGAAACAAGAGTGAGTCGTGAGTTGTGAGTAAGCGGAGAACAGCTAAAAGTGTTGTTGTAAAGACATGTAACAGGAGTGTTGTCAACAGTGGAAGTTGAGTACGCTGTTTGATACTGTCCTCGAACTTGGTGTTTTAGATTGTGATATGTGATGTACTTTTGCTGCTACGCAGAGTGTTTCTACGCAAATAAAGATCATTTAGAATTTCGGCAAATTGGAATTTTAATTCTACGAACCCTCAAAGTCACAGTATTAAGAATGTGCATATATTCACTATTAAATTCCTCTTTATTTAGGCGTATATTCATTAACATATAAAACAAACTGTAAACAACAGCAAAGTTAGGTGAAAGAAAGATCATACGACACTTAGTGGCACTAACGATGGCAACGAAAAGCAGTGATCGAAGATGAAAATACAATTCTTTGGAATCTAATGTCTTGAATTCTGTGATAGTTTCAGTAACTTCCTTAAAAATATAAGGGAAGGTGTTGGCCAATAATTATATTTTATGTAGTATTAGCTGCTTCACTGGTTTGCTTCTGTTTGTACATGTATTCACATCACTATCTCTACATATATGGTTTATTTTTACATAGCACATACAAACTGAGAAAGCTTATTTTGCTATATACTTAATATTCCTCTAAATAAACATTTGTATAAGTGGTTTCAATACGCATTTAATTGAAGTGGCAAGGTGGAGAGATGCTGTGTCATTTGCCATTAAGGTTAATGCGTTGTAGCTACGTGTTAATTTTGCTGAATTAAATTTTTGACCTTATAACTATTTAAATTGGAGCACCCTTTATAAACAGTAACTATAGCCCAAACAGAAGAAATTCTCACCTGCTGATGGTGTTAATGACTCCATTGGTTTGGCCCTCGTTTTCCAAATCGTGTAGCAGCGGAGCAGGTTGAGGCTCGGCCGGTGGTCTAGGGTACGGCTGCTTAGGTGCAATTATGCCACCCATTCTCTTGAGGTGTTCCACTTGTTGCAGAACGACCCTGTTGAAGTCCTCCTGGACGGCGGGCATGCCCGTGCCACTATCCACGATAGTCAGCTTGTTCTCACCGTTCAGCGTCTTCAGCATGGGTAGCGGCAATTCTAGGAAGAGCCTCGAGTTGTCGTCGGAAGTCTGCCATACTGTCGTCCAGACGACCACGGCCCATTTGTTGTTTGGAACAGTCCAGGAGGATCACTGAGGGCTGTTGTTTGAACTGCGAACACGTATATACCCTGTTAGGTTTACCCCGCTGTAGCAAACTTTATAATTACACCGTCTACACAAATAAAGTGTTCACATCATTAAGGTAAAACCAGATCCTATTACGTGGAGAAAACATTATGATATGTATAATTGGTTAAGGTTAGATAAGAATCCCTTTCGTTTATTTTCCATCGTCCCGGATAACGTAAATTCCTCACTTTTTAAAACATTCATTCATGGCCTACTCTGTAATTTCATTTGTTAATCATTCATTGATTTCCACATTCACAATACAAACATTTTAACACCTTTAAACTTTTTAAATGCTTAAGTAACCTTAAAGTAACACAAATAATATCGCAAGACATACATATAACTAATAATTATGCTCGGGGTCAAATAAAAACAAGAGTCTCAAAAATGTTGTACAGGGTAATTTGTGATGGTTAGCTATTTTTAAATCTTCGCGTCGCTTTCCTGGAAGACCCTGATCTCAAAATATCAAGGCTTTTATTTAACTGACTATTCAATTTTAATTTATGTTGTTCAAAGTTACACGGTTACTCAAGTGAATCTTCAATCTTGATTAATGTGCATGAGGTATTTCCCATTGGTGCAGTCCCGGTTGATGAGTGTGAATTTATAGTTTCAGAAGTGACTTCAAATTAATACCAAAATCTGGGTTTCTACATTCATTGTCTTTACCTCCATATTTGTTGTGCAAATTATAATTGGTACATTATTGCATAATCAATCATAAACCATCGAGTTTTTTGGTCTAGTTTCTGTTAAAATGGTAACTTTATTCTAATGATTTGAACATACATTGTACCTGAACAAGAAGCTAAGACAGTAAAAACATTGATTTGGATTTAGTTCATTTGAATTTACTAAAGTACTAAGGCTTACATACATTAGACTACTCACCAAAATTGGTACTCACCACTATTTAAGATGATAACACTTCCTCTTAATCAATCATGACTATGCGCTTTGTCTCTGCAAATCTACAAGCCACTCTCTGCTCCTTAGCTGTGGAGCAAATTGTCGGCAACTTCTACAGTCATGTCTTCATATATGTTAAAAATTTGGAGAAATAAATTGCAAGAACTCCCAAACCAACGGATGCGTGAATTTAAAATTCGATGAGCTTCTGCGGGCATTTTTTATTTTCGATCTCAACTGGTATCCAATAGTATATTTCTATACCTTTAAACTTAACGACAAATGGAGGTTCCCCTTCAGCTTTTGTTACACATATGAATCGTCCGGTTTTTAGTGTCTCTGCACCACTTCACGATGTATTCTAGACTTATTTTCCTCCGGATTAGAACCTGATGAAGCGCTCGTTTCTTTCTGCATCTCGGAACCTTAATTTGTTGCTTGCTCCTTCATTTTTTTACAAATATCTTCTTCCTGCGTGTCTTAACTGAAAATCTGGGTTTCCTGCATCTAAGAGCAATTGTTAACTAATGCAAATCGCTGGACTAGCAACTCTTTAGAGAAGTTGGAAACACATACATTTTTCTGTAATTTATAGTACTTCCTTTGTTTTGCTGATTACTAAAATAAATATGTGTGCTACGTCGTAGCAAAATATAAAGGGCCCTTCTTGAATGTGGTTTTAATCCATCTCGTAACAGCAATAATGCAAAGTGATTTATATGGAACTGACTCATTTAATTCTTTAATTATTCCATTGGAAACTCATTTAGAATGATGGACCTAACGTTAGCACCGAATGAAGCAGTATGTTCTGGAGTTTCGATTCCTATCACTAGATGTGCAGATATTTATATAAATAACAGAAATTCTATCAGCTACGTTTATCTTCCGTGACTATCTCCTTCCGAAGTGTCACAGAGGATAGAAAATACGATGTTTTAGTGTTATTACATGCTCATCAAGGGCACAGTTACAGTGTAAGTAGACTTCCTCAAGAGCAATGAAAGAGAGAAGAAACTGACAATATGTACTAAAGCATTCATTTTGGACAAAATTCGTTGCCATTTTGCAAGTGAGTGATCTCAGTAAATGTTGAGTTTCAATGTGTAATTATCCTCAAGGGAACACTTATTCTTCTTAAGTGGCTCTGCAAAGGATCATTAGCAGGTATAGGAATTTCCAAGCTTTAAAGCCAGATGAAAGGAAACGTTAGCAGAGCCTACGTTGTCATGTTACAAACCTGTCTGGTGTTTTGGAGTGTGCCACCGTCACTATTATTTTTTGTTGTGGACTTATTCAGTTACGGGGATTTGAGTGTACCTAACCTGTGCCAATAGCTTGAGAATTTCTATACCTGGTTGTTAGATTTTGTTAACATTTCTACAGCTATGGCTGACGAAAAGGTAACATACGTATAAGTGAATATATGTTTGTCAGTGTTTGTGTAAAGAAAACCTTAACTGAGAACACTCAAACGCTAATAAACTTCTGTAAATATAGAATTTTAAGCTGTTTTAACATACAAAAGTCACTATTATTTTTTGTTGTGGACTTATTCAGTTACGGGGATTTGAGTGTACCTAACCTGTGCCAATAGCTTGAGAATTTCTATACCTGGTTGTTAGATTTTGTTAACATTTCTACAGCTATGGCTGACGAAAAGGTGACATACGTATAAGTGAATATATGTTTGTCAGTGTTTGTGTAAAGAAAACCTTAACTGAGAACACTCAAACGCTAATAAACTTCTGTAAATATAGAATTTTAAGCTGTTTTAACATACAAAAGTCATAAACTTAAAAATGGACATTTTAAATTAAGTGGTATAATTGCATTATAAGAACTTCAACGTTTCAATGAAAGATTCAATGAAATCACCCTCAAAGTTACGATCCAAGTTCAGAAAATTAATGCACCTATTTTATCCTATAAAGTTTATTTATAACATTTACTTCTACGACATACTTTTTATGTGACACGTATAATACTTTCCTCGCTATTTATTATAAAGGTTTGCAAGAGGTAGCATTACCTTCTTAATTTATGGCACACATACATCTTTATATATATATATATATTGGGTAAAGTGAGCAAATGACATTCTTCACAAATCGCGGAAGCAAGTATATGCATTCGTACCTGCTTTCCAATGCAATTAAGGAATGCACTGCAGTTTTGGTGTACTGCAGCTGAGCTACTTTTGTTAGAGAAGAAATGAGTGGTGACGGAAATAAGATATCAGTGAAATTTAATGAAAAGCTCCGCAATATAGACGTTCTGATTATACCCCGAGAACAAGATTCAAGACATATTATTCTGATTCTGATTTTCATTCTTATGTGGCCAACGCTACCTCTATAAAGAACAGTATAACATTCCTTTAGACATAAAATTAGAGCTCTTGGGATTTCCTTTCCTGAGCCCTTACGGTCATTGAAAATACTGTATCTAATGTGTAATGCTTCTATGTTTTTCTGAAATTAATCATATGCATTTTCTGTCTTGTAATGCATTTTGAGATATTTACCTTTTAAGAACAAAAGTAAAGTGAGAAAGTGTTAAAGTGCAACATGACTATTCCTTAAGTTAGTTTTGCTTGTTTTATTTTTATATTTAATACAAACAAATTATTTGAACGTGGCACATTAATATTTATATTAAGTTTAGTAACTTTAAAGTTAAGGAAGATATCTAATCAAAATTAAAGAAATTGTAATAATTGGGAAGGATAAACATAAGACTACATTTTCAACCATTCTATAAACCCTCTTGGACCTTTGAGTAGTGCATTCTCTTGAGAGGCTTAAGGATAGACATTTTTTAATTATTGAGTTCTTTACTTCAAGATAGAAACTAATATATAAAATATATGAGAGGTGTTCCATACTGATTTATACTTCATATTTTTACACTCATTACGAACCATTATGCCTCACTTTCTCAAACAGGTCTTCATTAAGCTGTACACATTTGTGTCATTAATGTGGTAACTTCGTAAGTTCTACCACGATCCATTTTTTGGAGTCTGTCACATCCACTGTAGGATAGCTGTTAAGCAGTTACTAAATTTCTGCTAAATGTTATCCGCGCAGAGGATTCTTCATAACCCCAAATATGTGGAAATATAAGAAGAGGCCAATTCAAGAGAATGCACTGAAAAGCCATTTTAGCGACGGCATCCGTGGTTTTCCGACTTTCATAGAGACGAACACTGAAAGACAACTCCTTGCGCACATTTCTGTGGCCTTTTTCTTTTGAATTGCATGCTCCCTGGTTCCAGTTGATAAATGAAAAATTCCGTCCCCTTCCCATCTTAGGGTGTTCGAGATGTAAGCAATGCAGAGCGATCCTGACAAGTCCTTGGGCCTCTTCAGTTCCTGAAAGTGATCTTACTATTCTCTTGAATATACGTTTATACTCTTGAAATGCTGATTGATGTTTTTGCAGTGACTTTCCCTCAAGAACTGACATTTGGCCACTTTCCCAGTCATCCTTCCAGTTGTATACGGTACATTATTTCCATATATTACCACCAATCCTTGTGAATATCAGCAATTTTTACCACATCCTTCTATAGAAATTTCGTCGAGCAGTATTACCCTGATGATCATACTCCATGATGGCCATTCATATAATAGATAATGACAGAAATTCGGAGAACGGGCTGTACTGTGCAGAGATTACGCTTCTAGGGATTGTGTAGGCAAGAGGCAGACAGCTTCTTGAGTTGTGACCAGGGCCTGTTAACTCTGATAGGAGACCAGGAGACACATAAAGGTTCGCGAAACACCCGGGGTCTAAAGGTGCATTTTCAGCGCTGCACGCCCCGGAATCAATGCCGCCAATATAATTATTTTGCCTGCCGTATTGCATACTATTATATAAAATAACTTCTGATTGGTTCAAAATTCAATAGCTATTGTATTATTGTACTACGTATGAAGTAATTTTCGTAATATTATTGGCCTATTATGGACCTTATTTGAGCTCAATGTACGATATGAATAAGACACTACATTGGCTAACCTGTAAATACTTGAGTTAAAGCTTTAACGGCAAGGAGGCCAAGCCAAATTAAGTTCTGAATACAATTTTCATCGATTTGTGAAATTGTAAAAATCTGAAAGAACTACGAGGATGTATGCGCAGCAGGAAGAACGAGAATAGATTTTCACAAAGACCTATTGGTAAGTAAGATTTAGCATGTAGCTAAATACCGACAATTAATATGACATAACCTGAAATGTGCCTTAATACATATTCATGCATAGTTAAATTCTCTAGATTAATGTAGCACC
Source organism: Mantis religiosa (assembly GCA_030765055.1). Taxonomy (NCBI): domain Eukaryota; kingdom Metazoa; phylum Arthropoda; class Insecta; order Mantodea; family Mantidae; genus Mantis; species Mantis religiosa. Next base: position 143,646,742 of record CM060953.1, read on the forward strand.
TTATAATGGGAACAGTGTGTTGTTTTACATACAAAAGCATTAGTTTCATTAACCTTGTTACTTTATTACTGCAATAATGGGATTTTCTGTTTTTTGTCTTTCAGGGGTCATTCATCATCTCAGGCTACAAGGAATACGATGGCAGGAATCAGAGTGCAGGTTTATTGGATATTGTGTATGTTTCTTGTTTTGGTGATGTGCAGTGATCTTCAGGAACTTTAGTAATGTAGCACAAAGCATTCTTTCCCGCGTATTTAGCAATTTAATGTGGCATATCAAATATTTCTGAAAGTTTGAGCTTCATTTCATATCAGTGGAAAACTTAACAAAAACTTTGAGGAATACTGTGGCCAACAAGGAAAAGTGAAAAGTGAAGTTATTTTAGACAGTTGATTGGATGTATTAGTTTTTGTGTTTGTACTTGTAGTTTTCAATTTAAAATATATAAGTCATATATAAGTCCATGTAAGGTAAGTAATATCCAGTTCAAATTACTGAAAAAATAGCTGTGAATTTTCAGATATACCAAAATTAGCATCATCTGTGTTTACGTATAATCTAGGTGGCTTAAATTAAAATATTTGGGCGAGATGCTTGATATGAATTTTAAAAACCATTTCTTTAAATTGCAATGATAAGTATTTTGAAGAATTAAGTTCTCTTAACCTTACTCATCAGTGTATATCTACATCATTGATCAAGAATGTCACAGCCTTTAACAGCAATTAAAGGTATGATCTGAGATTACATAAACCTAATTTGTTCTATATTGTTTAATGCAGTAGTCACTATGCAATATTATTGTACACACTACACTAAATTATTTACCTGAATAACCATCTTAGAAGAGATCTGATGGGATTAGAATTTATTCGAAAAAGCTTTACAAGTTTTTAGGTGTAAGTGTGCATTGCAAGAAATGATTAAAATGTCATTGTGTCATCATCATTATATGCCACTTTTAATTTTATTTCTGTTATTCCAGTTATTCTTAAAACACGCACAATATCAGCTAGCTAGGATCTAAACACAGTGTGGCTTGATCTCAAATTAGTAAAGCTTCACAATAAATAATAGGTAATAAATCCTCTTCCTTGTTAGCGCGCGCACACACACACACACACACATACACACACAAACAACACACACACACACATACACACACAAATGGGTTCAGAAAAATAAATGAGTTATAAATGAGTTATTTATTTGACACACATTCAGTTGTATGTCATGGACTGAGAGGTTTACACTATGCAGAGGGCTTCATTTGCCATCTTAGTCATAAAGTACATTGCTTAAAGTCTTATCAAGTTAAGGCAAGCCATTTATCCAAACAATTGCTCTGCACGTTAAGCAAATTATACTTCACAGTCAGATAACTACATGAAATAATCTCTTATTAGAAGATACACTGTGCATTAAATTTTATTTTTAAAACTGCACATTTTCTTCTTCAGCATTCATTACTGTGCATATGCATGCCATTGAAGCATTTAAAAATTCAACGCTGTAATATTCTTGTGTTGTGAAGACAGAGTTAAGCTTAGGACAATTTTAAATGAATGATACAGCTTTAATGTAATTATTATTTTTCATAATTTATTATGCACTTGTGAATGTTAATTCAACCAAAGTGATTAGAAGTATATAAAATAGTGCCATTTATGAAATTTATGTCACCAATTGCTAATACTGACTTCTGTACTAATTTGACATTATTAATCTTATATGAATCGATCAAAAATTTCAGGTTTTTCTCTGAATATACTTTAGTATACTTGTGCTGAAAATAATGTATGTACTATTCAGCTTTTAAAATTCTTATTAAATATAACCATTAACAGAGATGCTTTGTTGCCATTTTAAACAAATATTGCTATTTTTTTGTACATAGTTGTTGGTATCATTTCAAATTTATATACATATTTCCTTAGCGTTTTTTTTCTCACTGTTATTCCAGGGAATTTTTCAACATTCTGTGTGCAAAGAAATTGCATTACATATAACATTATGGTATCCTTACCTGTTCTCCTGTATCTACAGAATCATTATTTTAGTGTTAAGTTATCTTTATTTTAAGTATTAAACAAAGAAGCTTGAGGGAAAGGGGATACAGATGTCTTGTATAATCTCAACAGCATCTTAAATGATCTCACTCTCTCCTTTTTAAAATTGTAATTGTTTTTAAAGGCAAAATTATCAATTTGCAAGAGGAATAAAGATATAATACTTTGTGGAAGTCAATTATTCATATTTAACAGGAAAAGTTCAAGTGGATTCTTGACATTTTTTTCACAAATTGGACAACTTCTTTCCAAGTCATATATCGCACACTGATGAATAGTTTACCGCATATGTCCTCAGCGTATTTGACGCGTATTAAGCTAAAATGCGCTAGCTAAAATGCGCGTAAACTATTCATGTGTGGCGAGATGTGATTTCAAAAGAAGTTGGATTCCATCAGTCAGTGAAAACGGGAGCCGAATGGAAGCGGAAGCGAATGCACCATAGCTTGGTCGCAATAGAAGCTTACTACATTACCGGCCTTACCAGCCGTAGTTCCCAAGGTCGCCGGGGTCTAAAGGTTCAGGAAAGAGCGCCCTATGCGGCTTCAAACTTTACCACGGAGTTGAGAATCTGGTATTAATCTGTGGTTGTGACGTATTCCAGCCGGGAGCGGGGTGTGCAGTGCGTATGAAATCAGTTAAGAACCGTGTAGTACTAAGCTGCCTATATAAGTGGCGCTGTGAGAACAGAATCTGAGGGTTCAGTCAGGGGTAGTGCACTCGGTGACAACAATGTAGCTGCAGCGTACCAAATGGACGATACAATATGACGATTTATTTACACAATAACGGATTCATACACACAAGAAAGACTTGGCTGATATGTACAAGAATGTCCCAAAACCCAGACTCGACATGGTTCGACCAGACTTGGCTCGACATATATGTGCGAACAATTTTGTTATGTTATGAAGTTCGCTATGTTGAAACCCCGAAGTACCTTGTTGGATCACAATCTAATATGCAGCTACAAATTTCCCTGATATTACGACCTGACTGTAATAAACTAGTTAAAGAAAAACGAAACGTAAATATTTTGAAAATGTCCACGTAATTTTGTTCTGAATGGGTCTCCTCTAATTTTCAGAGAAAATTACATGTTTTATTTCATTTACTTTATATCATGCCTGACCCTCAGGTAAACTATGAGTTGAAGTTTTATATATTTTCTGATAGCACAGAGGCAAAATGTAATTTTTTTATAAACAGTAGCCAATTGTGTAATTAAAGTAGTCAGCATTAATATTACAACAATCAAAATGTAAGTTGTACATATTATTAATACCCGATACATTTCCTGTCTTTCCTACGCTGTCGGAACCCCAACACATCAATTTCCTTCCTCTTGGGCAGCAGAAATCAGTGCGGTGACGTCACATGCTAACCTGCCCTTCGTTCAGGGGCATAGGAGTCATTCCATGTCAAATCGCACAAATTTCAGGGAAAATTGACCTTCATGTCACCGATTTCATTGATATTGAGTTTATATGTTCTATGAAGGAAAAAATGATACACGTACTTTTTTGCTAGTCTCTGGTTTAATTATTTTGGCCAATAAAAAGCATTAGACATCTGGGTATTTTGCGCGCATCGTTCTACATTAATGTGAATATTTCTGGTTATTTTTGGCTCATTTACTAAATTGAAATGTATACTTCATTTACATATTAAACAAAAAATATTTCGTGTAATATTTACATTTTCAGAAAGACATTAAGATTACTAATATCATTATCAATGTTAGCACATTGCTAAAAAAATTCCGAAAAAAATTAAAACTAACCTCATGATGTCATATAACCTCAGGAAAAAATTCAGATTGGAATTCCAAATAATAAGAGAGAAATTAAGTAACTTACCAAGTCGTGCAGCGCTGCTTACAAGGTCAAGACGCACACACACCATGTGGCACCTAACGGCGCATTTTGCGTTGCACTGCTATCATCACCTACAAGGTCAATTATGATTTCTGTTTCCAGAAGCTTGATGATGATACTATTAATAGTTCTCTTTGATCACATTCATCACACCACAAATTTACACTTGCAGCCACCACATATTTTGTTGCATTGATCTAAATTAATTATAGATTGGTTAAAGAGTTTTAATATCCACCACTCTCCCTTCGCTTTGCAACGAATAGCTTTTTATTACTGCCTGAGATACAGATATTGGCACAAAAGAATGCAATAGTAAAGAGCCTTGCACCACTTTTGCTTGTTGGTATCTTGATTGAAATACATTATTGTGCTCCTTATGTTGACTATCGGAGAAAAAGTTGAAAACTACATTGCAAATGTTCTTCTCGGACCAGGTGAACAGTTTTCTTGGACTTGTGATAGGGTCTATTCCAGGCTGAAAGCTAGCTTTCATTGCAAGTCTTTTAACAGTACCACCGATGCCATCACAAGGTCCTTTTCCGTGGGATGTGGCGAAAAAGTGCCACTCTGCTTGAATTTGAAAGTCATTTTCGTGTAAAAAGATGTTTGAAAAATTTGTTTTAAATTTTATACTGAACATTTGACCCATCTGAAAAATATATTATTTTACGCAGTACTCTCAGTTTATATTTCAGAAGCAGTAACAGATTTGTTTGGAATAGGTGAACAGCTCTGGTGTCGTGTTTTAAGCATTCAGAAATAACAACAAACTTAAAATGTCTTATGACACTATTGACTTTATAGTAGATCACAAAAGGATGAATTGTGGCCTGACTATATTGCTCCAGTGTACCCCCTGAACGGAATCCTGAATAAAAAAAGCATAATTTTCCGAGAAATCAAGCTATCACTATGCATTGGCCTAGTGCCAGATATTCTTTACACTCCCGCAAAAATAAATGCTGCTGCTGAGCTATGAATGTATATGGAAGTTAATTGCTGAGTTTTGTTGATAAGTTGCCTAGAATATCCTCTACGGCGATTTCAAGGTTTCTAAATTTGTGCGATCCACAGTCATCCACACTGTCTGTAGGTAATCTTATGAGTATCTTGTTCATCAAGCAGTTGTAAATGATTTGTTATATTTTCAGTTCCTGGACAAGCTTTACATGTCTTTAAAAACAGTTAGATGATGGGGGGTTGCAGACGATGTGTGTCAATCAGTCCTTATAATTAGTTAAAATGGGATTTGAATTTGCAGTGAGATGATAAATACTGATAGCATCAAGATATAATTTGACATTTTCATGATGAGCACAAACACAAACTGAATGGGTTCCACTAGTTCCAAGAAGTATACCTTCCTTACGCTTTAATTCCACAAATTTTGAAGACCCTATTCTGACATCCGGATGCATATCTTTAAAACTTTGGTAAGTTTCCTTAAGATAACAAAGTATCAATATTTTCTGTTTATGGATTCTTTAACAGAAACTACATTTTTTTCTGCCAGGCATAACCCTACTCACATCATCAGAATTATAAAATTCAGGCACCTCTTCAAATGTAGATGGGTCAAGGCTTTTTCCTGATTTGGTGTCTGGAGTTCCTAAAATTAGTTTTTCTTTAGCCACCTGTTTAGATATTCGTATCACGTGAGTTGACACATCAAAATGTTGTTTTATTTTCTTGTAAGACCAGCTGTGAAAAATCGTCAGTATTTGTATTTTGATAGTCTTGTCATCAGTTTCATGGAGAAAATTTATTAGTTTTTGTATTATTTCAGAATGATGTGAATTTTCATTTGAAGTGGAGTCTGCAATATGAAATACTTTAACCTTCATTGCCTGCGATATTTTCTGAAACTTATCCCGAGGATAACGTTTTTGCGACAATTTTCTTTTTTTATAGGCGATTCTCTTATTGCCACTAAACTCTCATTCAGTTTTCTTGCTGCGTCTTTTGTGTCCATACTTACTGCATCACTGGAGGATGAGGAAAAACTATCACTATCTGTATTTTCACATTCTTCTAGTACTGCACTTTCACTTGCAATTGGTACACATAACTCACTTGTACTTTGTTGCTTTGGAAGTTTAGAAATTTTCTTGCGACAATTGTCACACACTTTCAAATCGCAAGATAGGTTTACGCCTTCCAGTTTGAGTTTAATGAGCATTGCTGAGGTTACTGGCCTTAACTTTTTATGCCTACTCTGTGGTTAACTAGTTTGAATGGATTAAAATAGCAACAATAACACCTTTGAACCAAATCTGACATGATGAAAATAAACTTCCACACTTCAGAACTTACACGAAATGTCAGTTGACAACATACTGAGGCTTCAACTTACTATGCATAGATGCAGATCTGAAAGGTAAACGCCGGAAGTTAAATGATAGCTCGCCCATATGTTCACAGCGCTCTCGGTCCGGACGTGAATCACCGCACACGCCACCAGTAAAGTATTTATAACACTGCTTTTTACTTCAATCCCATTCTGAAACCAATGAAATTCCATGCACAATATTTCAAAGATTATAATTATATTTTTTCGTTTTTATAAAGTAATAAGTTATAATTAAAACACATTTTGAAGAACATACCCCATTAAATGGCGCCCATTTTTTGTTTTCACCGAACCTAAAAAAATAGCATATTTAACTGAAATATGTGTACTTCATAATGTCTCAAACATTAACATTTCATTATTCATATAATCTTTGTTATAACGATTTTCATAGAATACAGCAGGCGAATATATGGAAAATATAATATTCAATAAAGTTTTAATATTCGTGCCACACCAAAAACAAATTAGACAGGTTATTTAATATCTTCTAGGTGTTGCGTAAAAAAAAATTGGAGAAAATACAAAAAGGTCATGCCTCAGACGTGTTCGTTTTGACATGGAATGACTCATATTTGTCGGTTGGAGCTGGTGAAGTTGACATCACACGGCCTCTACCTGTCGTCCCTGATCTAGACAACTGCGACTGTACCGAAGTGGTACAGAACGATTCATTAGTTTTCCGATGGACAAGGGGGTTGGAGAAGCAAGGGGAACAAAATCCGATTATCGTTTAGTTGAGTCTGGTGAGAGGAAAGGTCAGGTTTACTTACTATCAACAAGACATTCCCCTCCGCAGCCTCCCCCAAGCAGGTAGGGTAAGATGAACGTAATAACGATTAATGCTACCTTTAAGCACTCTACCCAGTCATAACAATAACGATAACTACAACCATATTGGTGATGATATTGATAATAATGATGATAATAATGAAGATGACGATAACGACGACCATGATAATAATAATAATAATAATAATAATAATAATAATAATAATAATAATAATAATAATAATAATAATAATAATAATAATAATAATAATAATAATAATAATAATAATAATAATAATAATAATAATAATAATAATAATAATAATAATAATAATAATAATAATAATAATAATAATAATAATAATAATAATAATAATAATAATAATAATAATAATAATAATAATAATAATAATAATAATAATAATAATAATAATAATAATAATAATAATAATAATAATAATAATAATAATAATAATAATAATAATAATAATAATAACGACGACAATAATAACGACAACGATGATAATAATAACGATAATAACGACAACGATAATAATAAAAATATAAAAATTAATAATGATAACATAGTAATTAATAATGATATTTTTGTTGAAAAATCTACTATTCAAAATAAATTATCTGTTTCACACACATTTATCTATACATATATTTCACATTTATTGGTTTAACTGATAGTGTTCAATATCTATATCAAATAGTTCACTGAAGAAATGTGATTCACAAAATATATATCTCGTTCGACGCTTTACTGCTAATAATCATAATCATCATATTAATAATAACCATCATCATAATCATGATGATGATGACGATAATGATGACAACAACAATAATTAATAATGATGGTGGTGGTGGTGGTGGTGGTGGTGGTGGTGGTGGTGGTGGTGGTGGTGGTGGTGGTGGTGGTGGTGGTGGTGGTGGTGGTGGTGCTGGTGGTGGTGGTGGTGGTGGTGGTGGTGGTGGTGGTGGTGGTGGTGGTGGTGGTGGTGGTGGTGGTGGTGGTGGCGGTGGCGGTGGTGGTGGTGGTGGTGGTGGTGGTGGTGGTGGTGGTGGTGGTGGTGGTGGTGGTGGTGGTGGTGGTGGTGGTGGTGGTGGTGGTGGTGGTGGTGGTGGTGGTGGTGGTGGTAAAGAGGAGGAGGTTTAAGCACAACACTCTGTAGTAAATTATGCATTTTGTTATATGAGGTTGCAATTGAATGTCGGGTAACTCTAAGCTCTATGGACTCTGGGCTCATTTGAGAATCACTTCACCCATTGCATTCATCGTCCGGTATGACTGATGCTGGAGGACGTAAATTACAAAAAGAAAAAGAAAACATCATTACCATCATCATTATAAAAGCTGCTCACATTGACTTAGATGCTGGCATTCTGATCCCAAGGTTGCGAGTAGAAGCCCGGTGTTGTTTCATGGTTTCTACGTGTAGCTAAAACTGAAATGCGTCATATCAGCTTTACTGACATTTAAAGAACTCCTTCGTGAAACCTTTGACATGCCGTTGACGCTAATGTGATTCTGTATATGAACTGTCATTATCAAACAAAATAGTTATTTTATATATTTCGTTGGTCGTTAAAAATCTAATGTATCGACACAGATAATATAGCCACCAAATTGAAAGCTTTATATATACATCTATATACATATATAGATTTATATATACATATATGTATATATTAAGCTTTCAATTTGGTGGCTATATTATTTGTCATAGTATATTCATATAAGCTGTTCTTGAGAACTGTGAAAAAGAAATACTTAATATATTTATTTTCGGAACAAGATATAAATATTAAACAATAGTTGTATATATTAATTTTAAATACCACGCAGCTTATAGTATCGTTAACCTATGAAATGTAGAAGTATTTCCTTCCAGATAAAACTGCTACTTTGAGTATAGGAAATGTATTTAAAAAGAAGACACGGAGATTAAAATGGTTGAGGTTTGGTGTGCGAGAGAGAGGAGAAAACGTAATTAAAATGATAGATAAATACAAGGTTGATAGTAGAGAGTTATATAGAACCACCTATGTTTCATGTGGCAAAATTGTTTTTATTTCCCATTGAGGCTTAAATACCTGTGCGCCGAACTCGCTGGTCAGGTATACGGAAACTGAACTGTCCTGGCGCGACTATTTGATAAGAAACCCACCTCCCTCACGTAGACCAGTCTTGCGCTCATCGGAAAACATATGCTCGCTTCTGTACAAGCGAGCAGATGTTTTCCGATGGGGGCAAGCCTGGCCTACGTGAGGGAGGCGGGTTTCTTATCAGTTAGTTGCGCCAGGTGCTTCACTTTCCTTATACCTGACCAGCGATTTCGGCGCAAAGGTAATTTAAGCCTCATTGGAAAACAAAAACAATTTTGCCTCAGGAATCGTAGGTGGTTTTATATAACTCTCTACTATCAACCTTGTATTTATCTATCGATCATTTTAATAACGTTATTTCCGCGCTCTCGCGCACCACACCTCAACCATTTTAATCTCCCTTTCTTCTTTTTAAATACATTTCCTTTACTCATAAAGGTTTAGCTTTATCTGGAATAAAATACTTCAACCTTTCATAGGTTAGCGATACTATAATGTTAAACTGCGTGATATTTAAAATTAATATCTAAAATTATTGTTTAAAATTTATATCTTGTTCCGAAAATAAATATATTATTTTTGTCACAGTTCTAAGGAACAGCTTATATGAATATACTACGACAGTTAATATAGCCACCAAATTGAAAGCTCTAAATATGTATATATAAGACTTTTAACGACCAACGAAATAAATGAAATAACTATTTTGTTTGATAATGAAAGTTCAAATACAAAATCACGTTAGCGTCAACGGCATATTAGAGGTTTCACGAAGGAGTTCTTTAAATGTCAGTAAAGCTGATATGATGCATTTCACTTTTAGCTACACGTAGAGACCATCGAACTAGACCGGGCTTGAACTCGCAACCTTTGGATCATAATGCCAGCATCTAAGTCAATCTGATCAGCTTTTATAATGATGATGGTGATGGTGCTTTCCTTTTTTTTTAATTTACGTCCTCCAACGTTAAGTCTTCTCGGGCGATGAATGGAATGGGTGAAATGATGCTCAAATGGCCCAGAGTCCATAGAGCTTAGAGTTACCCGACATTCGTCTTTTAGGTTAAGGGAAAACCCCGGAAAAAACTTATCCAGGTAACTCCCCCTGATCGACATTCGAACTCGGGACCTCTTGAACGTGAGGCAGACACGCTATCACCACGCTACCGAGGCGGGCAATGATGGTAATGATGATGATGACAATTATGACGACAAAGAAAACCTCAAAGGTTAAATAAGATTGTAACGCAGATCTAATATCCAGCTATAACAGAATTAAACATTTAAACAAAAAATAGTTTACGTATTTGAAGCATATATAGTTCGAAGCAGTGTGCAGCAATTATCTGCTCTAGAGGCTGTGAACATTACAAAATTTCAGGTAATAAATAAACACAAAGATCGCGAAAAATCAACTGTCATGTAGATGCCGTTGCCAAAACCGGTCAATTTAATACGTTAGTGTTAGCACCTTCTTCATTCAAGTATTTTAGGGAAATAATGTAGATTAACTTCAAGAATATATTAAACGTTCCGTCTTCGAGTGAATTTGTCTACATAGGCAATAGAACTATCACCGTGGTTAAATGGACATGTGGTCGATGCAGTCTGCGATTGGTAGTTACCTCCTCGGGGACAAAGGTCACATTTGCATTAGATATATATATAAGAGCGGAAGGTTTGCATTTGATTTAAAAACGACAAAGGGTATCATTGTATCGTGCATTAGAGAGAATAAGATTAGAGAAGAATGCCTTTAACAACGGAAGTCACTCGGGGCCGTATTGTTGGCATGTGGGAAGCAGGTCTTGCTACCACACGAATAGCTAATTCTGTAGGAAGAGGGCTTGACTGTGTTCTTTACTGGATCCGGCGGTTCCAGGAAGAGGGAGAAGAAAGATTAAAAACCCGACCTAAATCCGGAAGACCCAAGGTTACCTCTTCGGATATGGCTGCAGCCATAGTGAAGAATTCCAGAGAAAATCCGTTCCACCCTTCTACGTCAATCGTAAGGCATATGGGACTTCAGATAAGGCCTTCGACTGTTAGAAGGCGTCTTCATGCTGTATCCACACTAGGAAGCCAGCTCGAAAAGAGAACCTCACAGAAGCACATAAAGCTGCTCGTGTGGGATTTGCTTTCCAGTTCCTTCCAATGCCTCAGACATTCTGAGACACTGTAGTATGGACGGACGAGAAAGTGTTCTCATCCGACGAAGAGGGAAGGATGATACTTTGGCGTCCAGACAAGACACGATACAACCCGGAGCACGTAGTGACCACAGTAAGGAGCGGCAGGATTAGCATCGCTTTCGGGGCTGGATGTCGGCTGCCTGTGTGGGTCAACTGGTCCGTATATCCCCGAGAATGAATTCTGAGGAGTATGTGGAGGTGTTAGAGGACAGTATGTTACAAAATGTTCGTTCCGTATATCCTTAAGAAGATATGCCTATCATTAACTATGTTCATGATAAAAGCAGCATTCACACTTCAGCATTTACGCGAGATTGGATAGACAACATCCTGAAGTTTGTCCTCTCCCTTGGCCAGCCAAATCACCAGATCTAAATCCCATTGAACACATTTGGGCTATTATAGTTAACGAATGGGATTGCAGGGAAGAAAAAACTCCTGAAAGCCTCAAGAATCACGTTAGGAAGCATGGGAAAGCGTGCGCAGACGACCTCATATTTGTGAATCCCTCGTCGCTTCTCTTCCTAGGAGGCTCAATAATCTTTTAGACGTAAGTGGTTGGTGGACCGGTATTAAGCCATTAATCGTTTGTTTCCTATGCGTATTATGCCATACATGTTCAAGCTAATATTTCCATCCTTTCCCCTCTTCATATGCACATAGGCATTGACTTAGAAATTGGTTTCAGTTTTACCTATATATTAATTATTTTAAATGAAAATTATCCTTTATTTTCTGTCTCAGTAATTATTATCAAGCATAAAATAACTTTAGTTCTAGAGTAAAATTAAGATTTAAGCATTGCACGTATCAGACAAAGAATTCGACATTCAATTGGAACCTCATATAATAAAATGTATAATTTACTACAGAGTGTTGTGCTTAAACCTCCTCATCATTATAATTATTATTATAATGATAATTATTATTATTATTATTATTATTATTATTATTATTATTATTATTATTATTATTATTATTATTATTATTATTATTATTATTATTATTATTATTATTATTATTATTATTATTATTATTATTATTATTATTATTATTATTATTATTATTATTATTATTATTATTATTATTATTATTATTATTATTATTATTATTATTATTATTATTATTATTATTATTATTATTATTATTATTATTATTATTATTATTATTATTATTATTATTATTATTATTATTATTATTATTATTATTATTATTATTATTATTATTATTATTATTATTATTATTATTATTATTATTATTATTATTATTATTATTATTATTATTATTATTATTATTATTATTATTATTATTATTATTATTATTATTATTATTATTATTATTATTATTATTATTATTATTATTATTATTATTATTATTATTATTATTATTATTATTATTATTATTATTATTATTATTATTATTATTATTATTATTATTATTATTATTATTATTATTATTATTTTTTTTTTTTTTTTTTTTTTTTATTGAAAAAAGTCTGAGCAGCATGCCCCATTACAATGTAATACTACATGCTTTATATTCCGAGACATCGGTTCAGAGCGACTTGCGATACATTGGCCAAAGTACATTGTTCTATTTTTTTTAGCCTGCGACCTTTATAATACTGTTGAACCACTTATTTTAGTATAATAATATCTTAGTACTGCGCTTCTGAACTGACGTGTCGGTCACAATGATTCATTAATTTAATTTAATTAAGTTAATTTACATAACATATTTTTTAACAATGTCTTGACAAGATGACTTCCTATATATTGACATTTCGCTAGCGTAAAATCACAGTGTGGTCACAATATCTATCACAATTATTATAACTTTTTAAAGTCTATTGCATTTACGAATCTGCTGAACTGTCTTATGAATCTTCTTGTGAGGTCCTTCTTTGCAGTCGGCCATTTCCCGCCCTGGTGAATTATGGCTGCTGCAAGATCCTTCCTTTGTTTGCCGAGGATAGGACAGTGAAACAAGAGATGATCCACAGTCTGTTCTCCTGTATTACATGGACAAATTGATTCGTCCATGATTTTAAATCTGTGCAGGTAGCTTCGTATATTGCCGTGTCCAGATGTTATGCAAGTGAAATTTGGTGTAATTCTTATATTGCTCTTGATACGATCGATGATGCTTGGGAAGAATTCCTTCGTTGTCGCACCTTTGGATGTTTTGTCCCATTCTGTTTGCCACCGCCTGATTCCATCTTCATTCACTCTTGTGATAATTACGTCCTTGGATATCTTCTCGTAGACTGCTTCTCCTTCCTCTGCAGCTGCTTCCTTTGCTAATCGATCGGCTAGTTCATTCCCTTCTATCCCAGCGTGTCCTCGGACCCAGCCAAAGTGGATTATCCAGTTTTGTTCTGTCAATTCAATTATTTTACTTCTGATAGATTCTATTAATCTGGGATGTTTCATTTTATTCTTCAATGAATCTAGAGTTATCTGACTGTCAGTGTATATTGCTACTCTTTTCCTGTTTTCTTCAATATCCTGTAGTTCTTGGAGTTTTTCTAAGACTTTCAATACAGCGATTTGCTCTGCCTGGTTGTTTGTGCAATTTTCACCCAATTTAAACTTAAATCTGTGGGTCACTTCTCCATTTGTGTATACGATTGCTGCCGCTCCTACCTTTCCTCCGGTTTTACTGCCGTCTGTATATATTTCAGTCTGGTTGAGA
>CM060953.1:143665812-143730812 GCA_030765055.1 Mantis religiosa
AACATCTGCAAATCTAGTGACAAGGAATCGAAACTGTAAAACATTCTGCTTAATTTGGTGCTAAAGCTGGGTCCAATATTATGAATGAAATTCCAGCGGAATAAGTGAAGAAATAAATATGTCAGTTCTATGTAAATCACCCTGTATTATTGCTGTTAGATGCAGGAAACCAGGACTTGCAGTAAAGATATGCAGCAAAAAGATATTTATCACAAAATGACTGACCAACCTGCAGGTCAGCGCCTGAGATACAGAATGAAAAGGTTTCCATCAAGTCTCAATCTGGAGGAAAATAAGTCTAAGAATGCATCGTGAAGTAGTACATTGACCGTAGAACCCGGACGATTCATATGTGTAACCAAAGTTGATGGGAAACTTGCATTTATCGTTAAGTTGAAAGGTATAGAAGGAAACTATTTGATTCCAGTAGAGATCGAAAATAAAAAATGGCCGAAGAAGGCTATCGAATTTTAAATTCATCTATCCCTTGGTTCAGGACTTCTTGCAACCTCATTTTCCAGTTTTCAACATAGATGAAAACATGTAGGTAGAAGTTGCCGAAAATTTCCTCAACAGTTAAGAAGCACACACTGTGGCTTGTAGATTTGTGGGAAGAAGGCGTAGAGTCATAAGTGATTAAGAAGTGTGCTCCTCCCGAATGATAGTGAGGAAAAATTTTGGTGTGTAGTCTAATGTATATAAGCCTTAGTACTTCAGTAAATTCAGATCAACTAAATCCAAATGGATGTCTTAGTTGTTTCAGCTGCTTGGTAAATACTAGTAGTTACGAACAAATCTTTAGAGCAAAATTACCATTTTAACATGAATTAGATAAAAAACTCAAGGTTTTATGAATAATTATGCAATAATTTACCAATTATAATTTGCAAACACATACGGAGGTTAAGGCAGGGAGTGGATAAAGCTATATTGTTGTAGTATATCATATTTTGGTATTAATTTGAAGTAACTTCTAAAACTGCATAAATTCGCATTCGTAATCCGGGACTGCACCACTGGGAAATACCTCATGTACATTAATCAAAAGTGAAGCTTGACTTGAACAATTTTTTATCGTCTGGCTCAAAAACCATTTCACTAACGCATTTCTGAAGGAATTTCTATAGGAAAGTTCTGCTGGTATAGATTTACACAACTCATACTTATTGGATTAAGTAACAATTTTTGCAGGATTCAAACGAAACACAAAGCTTGGATCAGTACTAAGTTCTGCTCAAATGTATCTGCGAGTTTATGGCATATAAGTGCTATACCACAATGGGTCCATACGACACATGCGGCTTAGATCAAGTGCCTAATTGGTAATGTCAGAAAGCACTGCCATTTGTCAACATTCACTGACGCCCGTTTCACATACGTGAGTCCATGGGATAGCTCTCCAAGTTGGCATACGGTTGATGGTGTACTCTCTGGAAGGTCGCGACGGTTCAAGGTTGGTGTATTCTCCCATCACATGGTTGGCCGCTGCTCGCAGACTTCTTCCACCAGCCACACTATTGGTCATGGGGCCGTTGGTTGCAGGTAACGTACCGTTTGCAATCGGAATGCTGTTTTGTGATTCAGCGCGATGTATAGCAGCAGTTGCGACTTGCCTGTAATCATAAAGTTGATATAATCACTAAAACAGCGTATTCTTTGTCGCCAGGGACCTCATTTTGACTCCCGACAGGAGTAAATTACCTGTTTGGGCCTTCTCTTTGACCATGTAGTACGAACGTTAAAGGTGGTTATCGAAGTTTTCTGATATGTAAAATGTGCATCAATACTACGTAAGATATAAGTATTTGTTACAAACTCTACTTATCTTTTTAAGAAAATTGATGAAATCTTTACAGAATTCCAGAGACTAGATTCACAAGGTCCGTTTGGTTTCAGCCACTGTTTCTTCGTAGTCATTGTTACTGCCGCTTGGTGTCGTATTATTTCTGAATTTAGTAACTCTGAATGTCATCTCTCCATCTCCTAAGTTTCAAAATGAGCAAACTTAGAGTCTGATGTTATTTAAAAATTCATTAGGTGATTTATATTTTTTAAAGTAAATATTTTCTCCCAAAATATTAATTTTATTGAACGATTTAATTGTTTTAGTAGTTATACTTCTGGATTTATTTCGTGGTTAAAAGACAATAAATGACCTACCACGACCCATTTATCATCCTGTTTCACTTAATACTTTGAAAATGTTCTTCCTTTCTGCTTTCTAAATTACATTTAGTCCTTCCAATGTAAACCAGATCGTAATCTAAACGATTAACTTGACTAAGTGCCATTAAAAACAATTTTAAATCGTTTATTATGCCAGGGATGATGACTAAAATCTTTAATATTAGAATAATATTTGGTTTATTCAGAAACATTACTTACATGTTCTGATATCTTTTTTTCAATATTGTTATGCATAAAATCCGTAGCAGAACAATTAATTATCTAAATGAGTAATAAGAATGGGTATATATTCTCTATTAAATTCCTCTTATTCAGAGGTATATTTGTTCAGCTATAAACCATATAATAAAAAACAGCAAATATATGTGAAAAAACTGTACGAGACCTAGTGATAATATCGATGGCAACCAAAAAACAGTGACTGAAGATGGAAAAAAAAAAAATTGGAAGCCACTCCCTTGAATTGTGTGAACTTTTCGTTAATTTACTTAAAAAGATAAGTGCAGTTTCTTGCAAGTATATTTTATGTAGTATTAGTTGCCTCACTGATGTTAGCTCCTGTTTATACGTATTCGATTGATTATCTCGTCATATATCATTTATTTTTACAAGCCTTTACAATTTAAGAAAGAGTATTTTTTATGTACTTTATATTACTCTAAATAACCATTTCTATAAATAGTTTCAATACCCATTTCATTGAAAGTGCAAGTTGGACATTTATTGTGTTATTTATGTAGGGGATTAATACGTTTTTAGCTGCAGGGTTTAGCATTGCTGAGTTACGTTTTTGACGTTAGAACTATATAAGGTCGGGTACCCTTTATAAACAGTAAGTACAGCTAAAGCAGAATATATTCTCACCTGATGATGGTGTTGATGACACCATTGGGCCGGCCCTCGTTTTCCACATCGTGTAACAGAGGAGCAGGTTGGGGCTAGGCTGGTGGTCTAGGGTACGGCTGCTGAGGTACGATCATGCCACCTATTCTCTTGAGGTGTTCCGGTTGTTGCAGCACGGTCCTGTTGAAGTTCTCCTGGACGACGGGAATGTCCGTGTCACCATCCACGATAATCAGCCTGTTCCCACCGTCCAGCGTCTTCGGCATGGGTAGCGTCAATTCTCGGAAGAGCTCGAGACATCGTCGGAAGCCTGCCACACTGTCGTCCAGACGACCACGTCCCAGTTGTAGTTTGGAACAGTCGAGGAGAATCACCGACGGCTGCTGTTTGAACTGCGAACGCGTATTTACTTTGTGAAGTTTACTCTGCTATGGGAAATATTATAATTACTCCAATATCGCAAATAAGGTGTTGACAATAGTAAAGCAAAACCAGCTCCTATCACTTGGAGAAAACATTCTGATATGTCTGATTCGCTAATGTTATATAAGAATCCCTTCCTGCTCTATGAAAGCAAAGTAGCGCCATGCTCTACATCAATCAATGCCTATGCCATTCTAATTATAAAATGTACTATATATGCTCCTTCATTCAACAAGTCAGTATCTGTCATATTATTCCCTGCGTTTGAGCACCACCCTCAGATAGATTAGCTGACTATTTCATTAAATACATAAATGCAATTATAGAAAATTTAGAATTAATGAAACAGTGCACATTTGACCGTAACATTGTTGCTACAAAAGGCATCTCTAAGAGTAAATTTTTGATGTCATGACTACACCTATGACAGCTGTGTACAAATAGTTAACTAATTTACGCTTACTAGGTATCAACAATAGTATAAAATGCAATAGGAAGCTTTTTGAATATTATTTATAATAACTATATTTTAATAAAGAAAGAAGCTGAGTATGATTGTAACACTTAGAAACGAAAACAAAAAAACAATAATAATAATAATAATAATAATAATAATAATAATAATAATAATAATAATAATAATAATAATAATAATAATAATAATAATAATAATAATAATAATAATAATAATAATAATAATAATAATAATAATAATAATAATAATAATAATAATAATAATAATAATAATAATAATAATAATAATAATAATAATAATAATAATAATAATAATAATAATAATAATAATAATAATAATAATAATAATAATAATAATAATAATAATAATAATAATAATAATAATAAT
Organism: Mantis religiosa; assembly: GCA_030765055.1. NCBI lineage: Eukaryota > Metazoa > Arthropoda > Insecta > Mantodea > Mantidae > Mantis > Mantis religiosa. The sequence continues at coordinate 143,670,128 of CM060953.1, forward strand.
AATAATAATAATAATAATAATAATAATAATAATAATAATAATAATAATAATAATAATAATAATAATAATAATCATAATCATAATCATAATCATAATAATAATAGTAATAATAATAATAATAATAATAATAATAATAATAATAATAATAATAATAATAATAATAATAATAATAATAATAATAATAATAATAATAATAATAATAATAATAATAATAATAATAATAATAATAATAATAATAATAATAATAATAATAATAATAATAATAATAATAATAATAATAATAATAATAATAATAATAATAATAATAATAATAATAATAATAATAATAATAATAATAATAATAATAATAATAATAATAATAATAATAATAATAATAATAATAATAATAATAATAATAATAATAATAATAATAATAATAATAATAATAATAATAATAATAATAATAATAATAATAATAATAATAATAATAATAATAATAATAATAATAATAATAATAATAATAATAATAATAATAATTAATAAGGGTAATACTCATACTTTTTCCGCAAAAGAAATAGCTAAAACAAAAATTAAAAGAAAAAGAAAGAAAAGAAGCTCACAAAGTAAGAAGTAACAACCATGTGAGCTGATCCAATACGTAGCTATGTCGAAAAACTAATGCATTTTGTGTTGCTAAAACGGAAATAATAAAGTTATATCTTCTTCTGTATTTGCAGAGGAGCCTTTAAAGAGGAATTGAGACATACACTTTTCTATTAAAAGGGGGTGAATAAAAACAAACTGTAGAGCCTGTATAGACTCCAAAATCGTATAAGTGTCAAACCGTGAAATTCACTATAAGGGAGAATGTGAACAAGGGGAGGCAAACGAGAAAATATCTCAGTCTAGAATTAAGATGATGATTAATTCCTATGCGATGCTACAAGCAATAAACAATGTATAAAAATTTTTATACCGAAAATGATATTAACATAACGTTTAAATGCCAGTCGCATACACATAATATTGTCACCCAATTATCGGGAAGCACCACAAACAACAGCTGAGACGGGACCGGAGCCCACGCCACACCCACTCATTTGTCTCCTGTCACTAACTGAAGGGATGGTTAGGAGAGGGATGTCGGGCTCCTGAGCCGTCTCTTTACCCTTCTCCTAGGTTCTGGAAATTACGGGACATTAAACCTAATCGAGAACCTTCCAGATCGGCAAGCGGACCCTATATAAGCAACACGTCGTGCAACACGAGTGAGTCAGTCAGTGAGTCAGTTCTTGGTGTAAGAATGCAGTGCTAGTGTACGACGAGAAGACTGTGTGAGAGCATCGGAAGATTGTACGTAATTACGAGTGCAAGTGTAATTGTAACGGATGAAATGGTGAATCGTAATTGTGTGCATTACGTAATTCTGTGTAATTGGCAAGAGTTTAACTGTAAGTCGGTGGAAATAAAGAGCATTTTTGAGTGGTGCAATTGGACTTTTCATTTCACGAACCCACAAAGTCACACTGGTGTCAGCAAGCGGGAAAACAACATCACCGAACATTACCACCATGGACGCGGCATTGGAAAAGATTTTGGAGAAGATGATGGAAATGAAGGCCGAACTGACCTCGGAAATGAAGACGGCAAATGAAAACCTCGCTGCAAAAACAGAAGCGGCAAATAACAGCCTGGCCGCGAAGCTTCAGACTACAAATGACAACCTGGCCGCGGAACTGAAACAAATGAAGACGGCCAACGACAACATCACCGAGAAGATGGAAGAAATGAAGCCGAGTTAACCACTGAAATCAGGGCAGCGAACGACAGTCTGGCCACGGAAATGAAGGAGGCGAACGAGGTCCTCGCCGCCAAACTTAAGGAACGGTTGGCCGGCGTGAGGGATGACGTCACGAATCTGGGCAAGCGGATGGGTCAAGTAGACGACCGCCTTAATAATTTAGAGGAAAAGGCCGACAACATCGCCAAACCCCTCACCCGCCTGACAGAGGAACACCGACCTTATGTGTGGACGGAGGACGCCGAAGACGCTTTCCAGCACCTGAAGGAAACCCTGTGCAGTGCTCCAATTTTGGGTCTCCCACAACCAGGTGGCGCCTTCATGGTGGACAACGACGCTGGCGACCATTGTATTGGAGGTGTCCTATCGCAGATCCAGGACGGCCATGAGTGGGTGATAGCCTATTACAGCAAGACGCTATCCAAGGCAGAGAAGAACTACTGCGTCAACCGACGGGAGTTACTGGCGGTAGTAAATACATTGGAGCACTTCCACAAGTACCTGTACGGTCAGCCATTCCACCTGAGAACTGACCATTCCGCCCTAACCTGGCTATTGAGCTTTAAGAACCTGGAAGGCCAGACAGCACGTTGGGTCCAGAGGCTGCAGGAGTACGACTTCACCTCGGAACATCGTAGAGGGAAGAGCCACGGTAACGCTGACGCCATGTCCCGAAGACCCTGTCCAGAAGAGTGCGGCCAGTGCACAAGAGTGGAAGAGAAGGAAAGTGCCGCAGCAGTCCGAGTAGTTGTGGCAGTGCCTGCTGAAGGCTGGGATAGCGCAGGCCTGAGGAGGGAGCAGCTGGCGGACGCAGACTTGGGGCCACCCTTGAGGAAAGTGGAGGCAGGGACGAGACCAACCTGGGAGGACATCGCACCGAGGAGCGCCACCTACAAGTCGTACTGGGCCCAATGGGACTCGTTGAAGACCAGAGAGGGCGTGCTGTTCCGGGTATGGAAGTCACCCGATGGGAAGGCGCAAGAGAACACTTGGTACTTCCCCGGAGTAAGGTCCCGGAAGTCTTGGAGAAAGTGCACGCCGGTACTTCAGGAGGACACCTGGGAGCGAACCGAACGATTCACAAACTACGGCAGCGCTACTACTGGCTGAGAATCCGAGCAGATGCTGGTGATGCACCTGGACCGCCTGGCACGCTACGATGGTGCTGTTCGGGACGACCAGCTTTGAGGAGGGAGCAGTGTCACCCAATTATCGGGAAGCACCACAAACAGCTGAGACGGGACCGGAGGCCACGCCACACCCACTCATTTGTCTCCTGTCACTAACTGAAGGGATGGTTAGGAGAGGAATGTCGGGCCCCTGAGCCGTCTCTTTACCCTTCTCCTAGGTTCTGGAAATTACGGGACATTCAACCTAATCGAGAACCTTCCAGATCGGCAAGCGGACCCTCTATAAGCAACACGTCGTGCAACACGAGTGAGTCAGTCAGTGAGTCAGTTCTTGTTGTAAGAATGCAGTGCTAGTGTACGACGAGAAGACTGTGTGAGAGCATCGGAAGATTGTACGTAATTACGAGTGCAAGTGAAATTGTAACGGACGAAATGGTGAATCGTAATTGTGTGCATTACGTAATTCTGTGTAATTGGCAAGAGTTTAACTGTAAGTCGGTGGAAATAAAGAACATTTTTTAGTGGTGCAATTAGACTTTTCATTTCACGAACCCACAAAGTCACAATATAAATAACAACAAAACATTTTGAAAAATGAAGCTTCTGGGCTTGTGACGGTTGTTTCATGTTATTTGATAATTTATTTTTAATTGTTCTGGGTAAAGGTAATTTGTACAAAATGACAAATGTGGAATTTGGTAGCCATGGAATCATATCACGCAAGTTACATGATACATAATATTGTGTCTGTTGGTAATTGCAATAATGGAATTACGTTATGTGAAGACGTGGACCAATAAAAGAGAAGGAATTTAGTTGTTCTAGAAACATCGTGTGCCGAGAACCCAAAATAATCAGAAAGCTTGGCGTCACTCAGCAAAAACCATTTAAAAGTAAGGTTCTTTTTTAAATTTTATGTCCTCCAACGTTAAGTCATATCGGACGATGAAAGGAATGGGCGAAATGATGATCAAATGGGCCCAGGGTCCATAGAGCTTAGAGTTATCCGAAATTCGTCTTTCAGGATATGGGAAACCCCAGGAAAAAGCCTCATCCATGTAACTGACCCTGACAGAGATTCGAACTCGGGACCTCTTGAACGTGAAGCAGACACCCTACCACAACGCTAACAAGGCGGGCAAAATAGTAAGACGTGTTTTGTGTCGGTCTGCGATCGTGCACAAAAGGTTTAATTGTGAATGCATCTGTGTTGCACTAGTGGCGTGTGCCAAAGATATAAATTTCATCGGTGCAACATCAATTGTTTCTAAAAGAACAGCATCTACATTATTTAATATTGTAGCAGAGTCTACTATTTGTTTTGTGGAATAATACCCACAATATTTCACCGAGAAAAATTGTTGTTTATCTTCCAACAATTGCAATATCAAATTCCTTTGCTCTGCGACTGTGACCAGAGGTAAGACTCATTGCTCCAGAGCTGCCGTAGAAATCTACAAGATTTCTACTTAAGGTAGAGAAACTACCAAAGGAGAGAAACTAATCCACATCTCCCACCACACCTTTTGCGAGAAATTTTCTATTGCGAGCTTAAGGTGTTGTATGAAATATTTCGTACTTAACTATAGCTTCGCCCCCCTAGAGAAAGTAACTAAATTTCTGTAAGAGCGAAAGAAAATATTGTAGAGTAGTCAGCGCCTATCTTCTTAAGCCAGAGGTTCCGAGGTCCATTCTCGACTGGGGGAGGAATCTTACTTTCAACTGAATAATTCATCATCCCGCATGGAGTCTGGAAATATGTATGTAAATGTGCATGTTTTTGAAGACTGATATTACTAAAGCCTAACGTTAATAATACTCTACAGTCATCGGGCTGTTTCACATATGAGATCCCAGTAGCACCATGCAGGTTACTAATGGAGGCTACACAAGTCAAATAATAGAGAAAGAGGTTATTAAATATTCAAATTGAATTGGTTTGATTTAACAATTAGTTTAAAATGATAACACTGATGTCTATCCATGAAGAGCAAGCTTCTAACTTAGTAATTTGAAAGGGAAAATGTGTTGTATTTTTATTTACATATAGAAGTGTTCATCAATAAGGGATTGCGAAGATTTTGTCTATTATAAGATAGAGTCAAACTGAAAAATTCAATGCTACGGCCGAGATTTGAACCCCAGATCTCCTTGTTACCATCCAATCACTTATACCTATTGAGCTACCATGACTGGATGGCCACCAGGAATGTAATATTTTTCCCAAAGTAAAGAAATTGCAGAAAACATTACCTTATATTTTTTGGGTAAAAACTATTGTAGATAAAACAATTGTAAAAAAGAGCCAAAGATAACCAAATTAAAGAGAAAGAAGGTAATAAGATAATAGTAAAGGTAATACGCTGTAGGGACAGCATAATATGCATGGAGTTTCTAAAGCTAAGAAAGTGGTGTAGTTTTGTCTAAAACTTTAAATTCGGTTTTCTCCACTTTCAATTTTTGAACACATTTGTACCTTCGAAATGCTCCACTTTCTGCAATTCTCAACAAATTTGTATTAAACTTTGCATACATATACCTAAGTAAATGTTTAATAAAATTTGGTATTTTTGTTTATTTAAATTAAATAGTTAATTTATTATTGAACTTTAAATCTCAAAATTGCAAAGAGATACTACAAATTTAATATATTCAAACATAAAAACTTTTTTATCTGAAAATACTTGATACACCCTTTAAAGGTATAGCAACTTTTGTAACTGATGTACAGGGTATCTTAATCTAAAATTTAATGTTTCTAAAAGAAAAAGTGTGTGACATTGGACTTTTCATATAACATACAAAAATCATATTACAAAAAGCACTAAATATTTTTAAAAACTTTTAAAGTTAGAAAGATGGATTCTGAGAGCTTAGATTCCCTATACCAAAACTAATGACAAAATTTCAAGCACTACCGATGTAAACTCTGGATTTTAGCATTTATCACAGATGCCTCCCTTTAATACAAAAGAAAATAACACAGTTTACATAAAACACTTCTTATGCATTCACTTTCACACAACACAACTTATTCCCAAGCGCATTGCTTATAGGAAAAAATGTATTGATTTTCCTTTGTGCTGGATGCCGTTAATTTCCGCACACTTTTAATTTCGTAATTACGTAATGAATTTGGTTTGTTTTCAGTCATTGATTTCCACATACACAATACAAATATTTTAACAACTTTTAACATTTTTAAATTTTTAACGTAACTTTACAGTAACACAAATAATATCACAAAACATGTAACCTATAATTATCCTTCAGGTTCAAATAAAATCTAGAGTTTCAAAAATGTAGTAGAGGTTAGTTTGTGATGGGCGGATATTTTGTTCAACGTTCGCGTAGCTTTCCTGGAAAACCCTGAGCTTAAATACCAAGCTTTTTATTTAACTGACTTTTGATTTTTGAGTTGTGTTGTTCAAAGTTACGCGGTTATTCAAGTGGTTAATGTGCATAAGGTATTTCCCACCGGTGCAGTCCCATATGTTGAATGTGAATACCAGGAGCTTCGCAAGTTACTTCAAATTAATACCAAAATCTGATATACTACACAAATAGGGCTTTCTACACTCACTGTCTTTAACTCCATATTTGCTGTGCAAATTATAATTGGTACATTATTGCATCAAACCCTTGAGTTTCAGTCTAATTCTTAAAATGGTAATTTTGATCTAACGATTTGAACAGATTTTGTTGTACCTACACAAGAAGCCCAACAGTGAAAACATCGATTTGGATTTAGTTCATTTGAATTTACTGACGTATTAAGGCTTACATACATTAGACTACTTACCAAAACTGGCCACTCCACCATTCGGGTTGTAAACACTTCTTCCTAATCAATCATGTCTATACGCTTTGTCTCCGCAAATCTACAAGCAACCGTGTGTGCTCCTTAACCATTGAGGAAATTGCCGGAAACTTCTAGTCATGTCCTCGTCTATGTTAAAAATTGGAGACCGAGGTTGAGAGAATTCTAGAACCAAGGATGCGTGATTTTAAAATTCGATGACCTTCTGCGGCCATTTTTAGTCTCGATCTCAGCTGGTATCAAATAGTTTCTTTCTATACCTTTAAACTTAACGAAAAATGCAAGTTCCTTATCAGCTTTTGTTACCCATATGAATCGTTCGGGATTTAGTGTCACTGCACCACTTCACGATGTATTCGTAGACTTATTTTCCTCCGAATTAGAACCTGGAGGAACACTCTTTTCTTTCTGCATCTCAGATCCTTGATTTCTAGCTTGGTCACCAATTTTCTGATAAATATTTTCTTCCTGCGTGTCTTTACTGCAAGTCCTGGTTTCCGGCATCTAACAACAATTGTTGACAAATGCAAATCGCTAGACTAGTAACTCTTTAGAACAGTTGGTAAAATATTCTGTAATGTATAGTACTTCCTTTGTTTTGTTGATTAATGAAACAAATATATGTTCTTCGTCATAACAAAATATAAAGCGTCTTTCTTAAAAGTAGTTTTAATCATTCTCGTAACAGTAATATGACCGAGTGATTTATATATAACCGACATATTTATTCTTTTAATTATTTCTTTGGAAACTCATTCATAAATTTTGACCTAACTTTAGCACCAAATTAAGCAGAATGATCTGGAGTTTCGATTCCTTGCCACTAGGTGCGCAGATGTTTATATAAGTAACAGAAATTCTATCAATTACATTAATCTTCCGTGCCTATCCCTTTCCGAAGTACCCCAGACGATAGAATATAGGATATTTAAATGTTACTACATGCACATCAAGGGCACAATTGCGTTGTAACTAGATCTTCTCAAGTGTAATGAAAGAAAGAACAAACTGATGTTAGGTACTAAGCCATTCACATCGGTTTTTCGATAAACTTCGTTGCCAACTTGCACGTCAATGATCTCCGTAATTGTTGCCCTTCAATGTGCATTTATCCTTAAGGATACACTATTTCTTCTTAAGAAAACGTACATAATTGGTTCTGTAAAGGATTATCAGCAGGTATAGGGATTTCCAAGCTTTAACGCCAGATGAAGGGAAACGTTAGTGTGCCTACATTGTCATGTAACAAAGCATCTCTGGTGTATCGGAGTTGCTACCATCACTGACTACAGGTGTTTGTTTTGTACTTGCGCCGTTATGGCGATTTAAGTGTACCTAACCTGTGGCAAATGCTTGAGAATTTCTATACCTGGCACTTAGATTTTGGTGACATTTCTACAGTAATAATTGACGAAAAAGTGACATCGGAATAATTGAATAAATGGTTGTATGTGTTGGTGTAAAGAAAACATTATCTGAGAACACGTTAATGCTAATAAATGTGTAAATATAGGACTTTAAGGTCATTTTACAAACAAAGGCTTTTTAAGAAGGAAAATGGATATTTTAAAGTAAGTGGTATATTTGCAGAATAAGGAGTGCCTGTGTTTGCAAGAACTAGTATTATTTTCTTAGAACATGGCGCACAGATACACACACACACACACACACACACACACACACACACACACACACACACACACACACACACACACACACACACACAAATACATAAAGAAAGACACCCGTACACACACGTACAGACGCATGTCTGCCTCACGTTCAAGAGGTCCCGAGTTCGAAACTTTGTCAGGATCAGTTCTCTGGATAAGTTTTTTCCGGGGTTTTCCCTAACCCTGGAAGACGAATGTCGGTTAACTCTAAGCTCTATGGGCCCTGGACTCATTTGAGCATAATTTCACGGATTCATTCATCGTCCGATATGACTTAACGTTGGAGGACGTAAATTACAAATATATATTAATAATACAGAGGGTTTTATATATAAGTGACACATTTATTTCTTTAATTATTCCGTTGGAAACTCATTCATAAAGTTCCACCCAACTTTAGCACCAAATTAAGCACAATGTTCTGGAGTTTATAAATATAAATAATATTTACACATTATATATATAATGTGTAAATTAAACACATTAGAATGTTCAGAAATCGGGTAAGCAACCGAGATTCCATAGATATTTATTCGCACCTACTTTCCAATGCATTTAAGGAATGCACTGCAACTTCAGTGTACTGCAGTTGCACTATTTTTGTTAGAGAAAAAATGAGTGGTAACGGAATTAGGCTATCAGTGAAATTTGATTAAAAACTCCGGAATGCGGAAGTTCTTATTATAGCGCGAGAGTAAAATTCTATGCATATTATTTTGAGTCTGATTTTCATTTTAATGTGGCGAATCTTAACTCTTTGAGTAACAGTATACCACTGTTTTAGCATTGAGCTTTTAGGATTTCCTTTCCTGGACTCTTGCCCTCATTGAAGATCCTCTATATAATTTTTAATTCTTCAAAAATTTTTAAATTTCATTCTGAAATTAATCATGTGCGTTTTCTGTGTTGAAATGCAATTTGAGATACGTTAAATATGCACCTATTAACAGTGAAGCAAACCAATATATACAACTATAACAATTTGTAACTTAAAGCTTCACTTATCTTATAAGAAATTACGATAATTCTTATAAATTGTCCGGGATCGCGTTTTCATGTAAACTTTGAAACATCTTCAGCCGCAAACGCAGCTCTCGCCATCGTTACGAACGCTAGATGTTGATATGCTCTTGTCGGTTCTACCAAAATCTGAAAATAAAACAAATTTATAAACAAAATCGCTTGCGCGTATTTCAAAATTCATTACGAGATATATGTTTTTTTATAATAAATACCTTTTCCCAAACCATTAAATCTATCGGACCAATTAATGGTTTTAATAACTTATCTTCTGGATTTATTACATGGTTAAAAGACCAAAATGATCTGCTACTGCCGAGTTAGCAGTTTGTTTATACTTAATATCACGAAAATGTTCATTCGTTCTGGTTTCTAAATTACGTTTTGTCTTCACAATATAAACATTATCACAATCCAAACAATTAAACTAATAAATACCAGAATTTTATTATTAGGAATTTTATCTTTTATAGAGAAATGCAATAAATTTTAATGCTAAATTTATTTTGAGGAACTAAAGATATTCCAGACTCTTTTAAAAATTTTGAAAATGTGTATTAATCCAAGAAAGGTAGGTAATTGTTCTTACTCAAATAAAACAGAAGAAAACAACATTGACGTTATCGTATGGCTAAGATCATTAGTTTTGTATTTTTGTGGAGTAATAATAGCTTTTGATATAGAAGATTTAAATACTAAATTAATATTGAGTAAAATGAAAGTCATGGGGCTTTGTGGGTGCATAATTTTCAAATAATTGTAAATGTATTTAAATCTCGTAATAGATACAATGTTTTATTAGGTAATAAAAATTAAATTGGAGTAGCTAATTTAGAGAAATGTAGGCATGCAGTTGCTGAAAAAGGTACATCACAGTTTATATATCAGACCCAGATGTATGGAAATAAATATTTGTTTATAGGATATAAAAGAATGTTTATGTCTAATATAATATTTGTGGGCCGTTCTAAACATCTGACATATTCAAACGTTTTTGCTTCTAGTATAATATTTGTCGTTCATGAAATTGACTGTAGACTTGGGTAAATGTCACTAAAACTGTCTGTACTTCTTGTTGCGTAGGTATTCTGTCACAAATTGTATCATCATCAGTATTTTAGTCCTTTGGTTTCTATTAAAACATTTACACTACCAAAAATAGTTTTCTTTCTATAAAATCGGGTGCATGTGTCAAGACTTTAACTGTGACTAGAGACAACAAAGTTCAGTAGAGCGAATAACCATAGAAAATAATTATATTTTACGAACAAAATAAAAATAAAACGGAAGTAAATCTTTAAAAAATATTTGGACTATGACAATTTCGTATAATAATCACCCTTTTATTGCTTATTGTAAAATGTTGCTTTGGGTATTAAACTGGATTTACTGAGCATTTAAATGACTTGGTTTAATTTTATTCTAATGAAAGACCTTTATATATACGAAATAAGTGTAGGACACATTAGTCATAACCAGGCAGCGAGACCTGGATACACATCTAACAGGTTATATGTAATTATAATTATTATATGTGGTCAGGGTCAAAAATGTAGAACAAATTAATATGAACCCAGCTCAATACTTGATACTTAGATATTTCGGTCATCCAGAGGTGTAATGTGTATGTGTAACTAATTGATGAATAATAAAAATACACTTTTGAGCTAATAAGTATACACGTACATTTTCAAATCAAAATCTTTCCATATGATCATCCTCCTCTGTTTTGCTTACGTGAGAGTGAGGTCAGCTGCTCGGTTTGTAGGAGGCTTTTGGGTTTAGATTGAACGTTTTAAAAGGAATTCTTAGATTATATGTTGCTATCGATAGCAGAAAAATTGAGAATGCACTCATGTGCAGCCATTCATTTTGGTTTTCGAAGTCTTCAACTAAACAGAGTTCTAGCGGCTGTAATTCTCGCTACCTCTTTGGCTACCTTATATAGTGAAGAAGTCTAACCAACAGTACGATGGTACGAGCAGCTCTATGAGTTCAGAAACCTTCTCATTGGTTGAAAACAAGTGCAGGTGTAACTACCAGAACTACTCTCCTCCGAGGACTCTATGGCAAATGACAGAAGTAACTGTTGAAAACGCTGTTCAAATACGCACTCCCATTCCCGGATCTAACATTGGCTACAAAGATTAGCTCAAAAGAAAAAACGTTCAGTATAAATGCATCTGTCCTGCTTTTCCCTGCACTTTAACATCATCCTCAGGATAGATTAGCTAACTCTAGCTGTTTAAAAAACATATAAATGAAATTATAAAACATTTACAATGAAACAGTGCAGACTTTACCGTAACAGAATAACCACACAACCCATCTCTAAGAGTAAATTTTTGACATTACGACTACAGCTATCACAGAATTTTTGCCTTGAGATATAGTTAACTAATTCATACTAATTATCAATAATATAATCTATTATATGAAGCCTTTTAAACCTTATCATCATACCTATAGTTTAATAAAAAAAAGTTGAGAATGACTGTGAAACTCAGAGAGGATCAGCAGCAGCAGCAGCAGCAGCAGCAACAACCACAACAACAATAATAATAATAATAATAATAATAATAATAATAATAATAATAATAATAATAATAATAATAATAATAATAATAATAATAATAATAATAATAATAATAATAATAATAATAATAATAATAATAATAATAATAATAATAATAATAATAATAATAATAATAATAATCATAATAATAATTATGATTATTATTATAATGTTCATCCATTTTTCGCAAGAGTAATAGATAAAAAAGGGAAAACTCACAAAGGAAGAAGTGGCAACCATGTGAGCTGATCCACTTCGTAACTGTGTCGAAAACCTAATGCATTTTATGTAGCGAAAACGCAAAAAGGAAAATTATATCTTCTTTTTTTTGGGGGGGGGGGATGTGCAGAGTAACAATTGATAAGGAACTGATACACTTTTCTATTAAAAGGTGGTGAATAAAAACAAGTCGCATGGACATATTATAACCCTCTACTGCCATATAATTGCGTTAGTGTTTAAAGAAGTTTACTGTTATATATTAAGTAAATATTTTTCAAATTACACATAAATGTAGTTTTTAATACATTTTGACTTTTGCTTTTCAAAAATTAGGTTTGTGTCTCCAGGTTACATTGGGCAGTAATGTCCTGTTATGTTCCATTTTTGTCACGATTTCACTAATCATTCTAGTACTCCAATTATAGAAATGAATTGAAAGAAACCAATTCTTTTACAGCAAAATTACTTTAATAGAAGGTAAACTCTTTAGAATTACGGAATTATTACAGAATCATCATAGGATATATGGTTTATTGTCCGTTTTTCAGTGTCCGCTCTTTCCTGAAAATATTTTTGAAATCTTTGTCCTACTGTGTGTGAAACTGTGTAAAACAGTTAGATGTAGGTGAAAAACAAAGACGAACATTACACATTTCACACATAATGTTAGGTACACCTTGGCAACCTGGTTCGTTGCATCGTGCTCTCTTCTCCGTGATTTTTGTCCAGTGGCTGATTTCATCGCGCCTTACTTCTCTATTTTGTTTTGTTTTGCAATTTACGTCCTCCAACGTTAAGTCATATCGGACGCTGCCGAGGTGGGTTTACTTCTCTATAAGACATTGGAGCAGCTGGTCCTTTCTTCTTATTTTCCTCAATTGCAGTTTCTAATAAAGAGGAACTGGGTCTTCCTTTCTTCTTCTGCCTATCCTTGTGTTGCATACAGAGGCAAGAAGCAGCAGATGATTTGTATGCCACCAGAGAGAGCTCCTCCTTCTTTGTCACTCCGCAGGAAAGACAATCTCTTCTGTAGAATAACCATGCATTGACAACAGTTACATCCACTAAATATAGTGCAATAAGCGAGTCCACCCATACATTTGTTAGGGCTGCCAAAATCGGCACCAAGTGAGATGGCATTACTAGATCTAAGGAATAATAATAGAGAGAATATTGAACTTCTGGTATAAGTGTATTAAAGGGCAGAAAGGAGAATTATTGCATCTGTGCATGAAGCAACAGAAAAGCATTAAAAATACAAAGAGTTGGTGGTCGGAATTGGAAAGAATGATATTAAAAATAGGCATGGGAGATCTATGGAAAGCAGAGGAGACAAATTATAACGGTTTTCGGAAGGAAGTGAGAACTAGACTACAAGACATAGATAGGCAAGAGAAATGGGAAAGTATAGGAGAAAAGTAATCTTTGAAATTTTATAAACAATTAAAGACAGAATAGGTTTGGGAGAAATATATAGATCAATGTGACAAAACTGGAAGAGAAGGTATGGCATGGATGAGAGTAGGAATATTATACTTAAAAGGGTTGAGAAGTAATGTTGTAGGGATGTGTGAATTTTGTGGAGATGAAGAAAGCACTGTTCATTACCTGATAGAATGTAAGCAGTTAACAAATTAAAGGAGAAAAATATGAGATAAGAAATGAGACACTGTAAGTAAAGAAATATTGGCAGTACGCATGTTAACGGGGATGGGAGAAAAGAAAAATAGATGTATAGAATATTTCTTATATAGGTTAAGAGAAAAGTGAATTACGGCAAAAGAAGCGAAGGTCAAGAAAAAATGACATCAAGTTGCTTAGGAAAACCAAAGGCTTATGGCCAGGGAACTTGAGACAGCAAGTAAATCTTAAGGTCAGCAATTTTTATTTATTTGTACATGATGTATAATACAGCATGTTCTATGTTAAATTTTATTTTACTGAATTTGTAAGGGATACTGTACAAATAAATAAATATCAAATATCATACATTTGTTTTAGTAGAGGATTGCGTTGGAACATTCAACTGCAATCCTCTTTTTTGTCATATCACACCACTGTACTGTTTAAGTAAGTGTACGGGCTTATTGTCATACTACTTTACAGCTTTCATATAAACGCCACTGTTTCTACCAGCAAATTCTTCAAAGCTTCCTCTTCCCTTTGTCTTCAAATCCTTATCTAAAGAAAACGGACAATTTCTCAGCCTATTACAGCGAACTATACCCACAGACAGAATGCCTAGATTTTACAATTCAGCCTGGAGATCTACACCTGTGAACCAGTTATCTAAGTACAGCTTATGGAAAACATGATTTGGTATCACCGATGCTAGGCGAAGAACAACATTTCCACTTACATCAACATCTGATAATAACTAAACACTAGTAACACAACTTCACTTATCTTATTTAAATCCTGGGACCGGTTTCAAAGCAAACATCTGCTTTATCCTCAGCCACTCAGCTTGACATTCACCCACTTACTGACTGACTGACCTTGACCACACCGGAGTTTGAAGAATAGCTCCTTATCTAACTGTCATCTACCGGGGACAACACAAACTTATTGATGATGTCTATTGGAGGGATATCAAAATTCATTACGCGATCCTTTTTTTTTTTTTTTCAAAATAAATATCTTCTCCCAAACCATTAAATCTATCGGTGCCTTCAATGGTTTCAATAATTTAACTTCTGGATTTACTTCATGATTATATGACCAAAAATGATCAGCCACTGCCGATTTCTCGGTCTGTCTATATTTAATATTTCTAAAATGTTCTTTTGCTCTGGTTTCTAAATTACGCTTGGGTCTGCCAATATAGATCTTATCGCATTCTAAACAGTTAACTTGATAAATACCAGATTTTTTGTTGTCTGAAATTTTGTCGTTTTTAGAAAACTGTAGCAAATTCTTTATACTGTAATTATTATGAGGTGCTAGTATTATACCCACATCTTTGAAAATTTTTTGGAACTTTTTATTTGCCCGTGGATGATAAGTAAATTTTTTTAAAATATAATCCTTTTTTACTTTTTAAGAGTGGAAACATCATTAACATTTTTTTGATATTTAAATTTTTCCACTCTTCTGATTATAAAATCTTTATTAAAGCCGTTAATTAAAGCAGTGCTTGCAATATGTTTATATTCCGCATTAAATTCTTCTTCATTTAGAGGTATGTTTATCAATCTGTATTGTAAACACTGCTTTAATAGAAATATCATTAACAGTTTTTATATTTAAATTTTTCACCCTATTTTTGTATAGAACCTTTATTAAAACCATTGATTAAAGCAGTATTAATAATATGTTTCTATTCTTTTTTAAATTCTTCTTTATTCAGGGGTATATTTATTAATCTACAAATCAAACAATTAAAACAACAACTTTATATGAAGAAGGTTTAAAACATTTGCTTTTTATGTAATTATCAATATGGGTAGATTTCCTATAAATACCAAAATCGAATTTGTTATTATTTCTTATTATTTTCAAATCTAGAAAAGGAAGAAATCCATTAATTCCAGTTTCTAATGTAAATTTTACAGCGTTATCTTGTAAATTTAGTAATTTTAAAGCATCATTAATTTGTTTTTCAGGAACAATAGCAACAATATCAACAACATATCTATACCATGTTTTAAAACTCAAAGGAAAAGCTTTAGTAACTTGAACTTCGAAAAAAACTCATAAAAAGATCAGCAAGAAAAGGTGAAAGAGGATTACCCATTGCTAAGCCAGAAGTTTGTTGAAAAATTCACCATTAAAATTGAAAAAATTTTGATAAAAACAAAAATCAGTAAGTTTAACAAAATCAACTATTAAGTCCTCATGTAAATTTATTGAATTCAGACACATTTTTAAATAAATTAAAAGTTTTTGTCTAGGAACACTAGGAAATAAAGCAGTTACATCAAAAGAAAAAGAAAATTATAAAGAAGAAGGAAGTATTAACATCAACTTCTTAAGTTAAGTGGAGATTCTTTTACAAATATTTTTATTTGTGTAATGCTTGAAGTATGTTATTGGAGACTGAACTACAGCTGATTTACAAGGAAGTTTTCTTTTCCAAGGTGGGATAGGCATAATCGAACAACTAGCAGTTGCCTTTCACGAACATTTAGTAACGTTAGGTGCAGTACTTTCAGTCTCACTGTTAGATCGTGTTTTTTGATCTTCTACTTCTTCCTCGTACATATCGCTATCATCACTCTCTGGAATAATAATATTTGAAGTTCCATGCCTACCTACTTCAACGTCTTCATCTGAATCAGAAGCTAATACAGCATCTTCTGATTCAAATATAGAAATTGTTATTTTTCTTGCTCCTTTGCTTTCCATAGAATAACTCAGGATTCCTGAACCTGGAAAACAAAAAGAGGTAACTGTGGCGTTATTGCCCAATGTGAATTTGAGGTTACAACGTTCTAATTTCGAATTATAAGCTAAGAAATCAACTACATTATAAAATTACGGTGTCCAAAACTATTCAGGATGCTTAGCTTTGCTTGTGTTATTTTTCTATCCACACATTCTGTTGCAATATCACAAAATAAAGCAATGAAACTAACTGAGCACCATGTGCCTGGAGAAAGATTCCAACTGTATATTCAGCACTTCCTGGTGGCTTATAGATGTAAATATGAACTCTCAACAGTTAAAAGCTATGAGAGCCATGCTGTAACTTGAAAGTTACACAGGGAAATAGCGGCTTAATTTCATTCTAGCAGTAGGAAACTTTATATAAATGTCACTTGCCTTCAGAGTTACATTGGGCAGTAGAGGGATAAATAACAGAAATCATTTTGAAAAATGGAGCTGATGATCTTAAGACATTGTATGAAATATTTCGCACTTAGTTATAACTTCTTCCTCTAGAAAAGGTAATTGAATTTCTGTATGAGAGATGGAAAATATTCTAGATTGCTTAGCATCTTGCTTCTTAAGACAGAGGTTCCGGTTTCGATTCCCAGCTGGGGTTAAGAACTCTACTTGCACCAGAATAAATCATTATCCCGCATGGAGTCTGGAATTATGTATGTGAATGTGCATGTGTTTGAGCATTGAAATTACTAAAACATAACGTTAATAATAATCTGCAGTCATCGGGCTGTTTCACATATGAGAACTTCACCAGAACCAGCTAATGCTATATGGTAGACGGAATGTTTGTCTCACACTTTACTGGGTAGCTCAGTCACAACAAGCACCTAACTATACTCTCATTTGTCTGCTGTGACGGTGGTTTTGCTCTTCG
Organism: Mantis religiosa; assembly: GCA_030765055.1. Lineage (NCBI taxonomy): Eukaryota > Metazoa > Arthropoda > Insecta > Mantodea > Mantidae > Mantis > Mantis religiosa. The sequence continues at coordinate 143,687,611 of CM060953.1, forward strand.
ATGTAACACAAATAGTGGTCACGTGTTTCTTTAAAGTGTCTGACAACTATCCTTGCTTCTTGCTAGCGCGTATAAATTTGACAGAATTAAATAAGACGTTAAGGCATTCGTTTCAGCAAACTAACTATTGTGCTGTAGCACTGTAGCACATAAGCATGAGTCGTGCCTGAACGCTTGGGCATGTATATTTATATGTACAGTGAATATGTGTGAAACTAAGGAAAACAGATAGGAAAGTAAACGAAAATAATGAAAACACAGTTAAATAAGAAAAAAAAACACGGCTCCTCTAAAGAAGCAAGTGCTCAAATGATGACCTCCGGTAATGCACTCCCTCCGGGACTTTAAATTATTGTAAATTCGGTTTCCAAGTCTTTATGAACATAAAAAAGAGTATTTTCAAGAATGAGATTCGAACCTGTATCATTAGGTGTAAGGGCACACGAACCGTAATAATTCCACTGAGCTATTTCGAGACGCGTGAAAACACGCTCTGTGTTCAAAAGTACAACTTTATACCTGTCGCTAAAACTATGCCACCTCACGAGTTCTCGAGCTAGATTTAGCCTTTTACGACCGTTTTAATCATTTGTTGGGAGTTGTAATATTATTACATAAATGGCAAAAGCTCTAATGCATATTAACTGAGATTCACGGACATTGTTTAAGCAAAATTGTAAATAAACCGCTATTTAATAAAATGTTCGTTTTTCACTGTACTCGTCTATGATGGATGAGGCCAGTCTCTAATTTTTATCTAATTATTTTTTTTCTGCCAACCCCTGCTCTATGTAGAAGAATCCGCCATTTTATTTATAGCTAACTTTGTTAAGCGTACTCATATAATTTGTCCATTTTTTCCGAGGCGTTTACTGAATTAATGTGTCATGTATAGTGTAATAAAAAAATTTGTAAAATCGCCTGGTAACCGCAATTTGCTCTCAATAAGGGATTCGTATGTTTTTGAGGTGTACTTTAGCGAGCAGTAAGTTTTGTCCCTTAAAGCGCCATTCCTCTGAATTTGGAACCTTCCTCTTTCTAAGAACGTCAAGCAATACAGTTTAGTAAGCGCAAAACCAGACTAAGGCTGATATACCGTTTGATGGGTGGCCTACGTTTTAAAAAATAAGGGGCGTCTGACTCACCTGGTATATTCCTTAGAAGTAGGGGACCATGGATTAAGACCGGGCACAGGGGTGAAACCCGGTACGAACCTATTCTTATTGGAATATGAGGCACGAAACTTCTTGTTCCTACGGATATCTGTCATAATTAGCAGGTCCATATTGGTCTCAGGTAATTTAATGAATTTATAACAGTTTGAAGAAAAAACGAATTTTTGATCTAATTTTTCATCTTATTCGTCGAACGTATACATACTAAAATTTGTGCCGATGTGTTTTGTGAGCAAGCGTGGTAGTAGTCTTGAGTTAAACATTTAAATGCTGTAGTTCGAAAGGAATGCAGAGTATTTTAATATATTGAAATTGGGCTGGACAAGGTCGGCCAAATTGCGTTATGATCCCTGTATTTATGTATTTGGTTGTTGATTATGTTTTACTGCATTTTCACACAATTTTTGATAAACTAGGTTACATTTTCAAATGCTAGGCATTTACATTCATAAAACCAAGTGCCAAAATTTTAAATTTAATTTTATGTGTCGCCATGAGATATAATCCCGATTCCAGCATCTCAAAAAGGCAAAATTTAATTCAAATAACTTCATTTTGGTATTGGCTATTAACGATATTGACTATTTGTGTTTAGAATTGTTCAGTTTTTTATCACTTTTATCCCACTACCATTAACCAAGACTCCCTTCGCACTCTCTTGAGCCATTTCTTTATCCTTAGAGGTTTACCGAACTTGTGAGCAGTACTGAAATTATCCAAAATATCTAATACTTAACGTCAAGTGCAAAGTGAGAATTGGAGACATTACCTCTACAGAATAACTGCCGAAGTTAGGAGAATTCAGCAGTTTCCTGGTTTAACCGTTAGCACTGTAATCTTGAACTATAATAATAATAATAATAATAATAATAATAATAATAATAATAATAATAATAATAATAATAATAATAATAATAATAATAATAATAATAATAATAATAATAATAATAATAATAATAATAATAATAATAATAATAATAATAATAATAATAATAATAATAATAATAATAATAATAATAATAATAATAATAATAATAATAATAATAATAATAATAATGATGATGATAATATTAATAATAACAATAATAATAACAATAATAATAATAATCATCATCATCATAATAATAATCATAATAATCATCATAATAATCATCATAATAATCATAATAATAACAATAATAATAATAATAATAATAATAATAATAATAATAATAATAATAATAATAATAATAATAATAATAATAATAATAATAATAATAATAATAATAATAATAATAATAATAATAATAATAATAATAATAATAATAATAATAATAATAATAATAATAATAATAATAATAATAATAATAATAATAATAATAATAATAATAATAATAATAATAATAATAATAATAATAATAATAATAATAATAATAATAATAATAATAATAATAATAATAATAATAATAATAATAATAATAATAATAATAATAATAATAATAATAATAATAATAATAATAATAATAATAATAATAATAATAATAATAATAATAATAATAATAATAATAATAATAGTAATAGTAATAATAATAATAGTAATAGTAATAGTAATAATAGTAATAGTAATAGTAATAATAGTAATAGTAATAGTAATAATAGTAATAGTAATAGTAATAATAGTAATAATAATAATAATAATAATAATAATAATAATAATAATAATAATAATAATAATAATAATAATAATAATAATAATAATAATAATAATAATAATAATAATAATAATAATAATAATAATAATAATAATAATAATAATAATAATAATAATAATAATAATAATAATAATAATAATAATAATAATAATAATAATAATAATAATAATAATAATAATAATAATAATAATAATAATAATAATAATAATAATAATAATAATAATAATAATAATAATAATAATAATAATAATAATAATAATAATAATAATAATAATAATAATAATAATAATAATAATAATAATAATAATAATAATAATAATAATAATAATAATAATAATAATAATAATAATAATAATAATAATAATAATAATAATAATAATAATAATAATAATAATAATAATAATAATAATAATAATAATAATAATAATAATACCTAATAATAATACAGATACGAGAAGTATCTAATAAATTGAAGTTAATTGACAGAAATTAATTATTTCTCCACACTAGCCGTATATATTCAATGCCATGGCCGGGATTTGAACCACGGATCTCCTGCTTTCCGTCCAGGCGCTCCCTGGTGCAAATCCCGGCCATGGCATTGAACATTTCATGTTGACTCTATCTATTACGAACCTTAGCCTATATACGGCTAGTGTGGAGAAATAATTAATTTCCATCAATTAACTAAAATAATAAGAGTTAAATGATGAAGCCTGGAGCTTAAGTACTTACGATAGTATATCACCACAAACGGTGTATCTACGATGCGGGAGCCCCTAGTGGTCTACTGGTCTACTGGTCAAATGGAGAATTTAATGTCAGGACGGCGTGTTGGCCATGGTAGCTCATAGGTTGAGAGCGCCTGGACGGAAACCAGGAGATCCGTGGTTCAAATCAAGGCCTTGGCATTGAATTTTTCATGTTGACTCTATCTATCTAGTAAATTGAATTTTTATTTCTGGGCGTTCTTTTTACTTCTATGGTTCTCAGTGTGTCATTTTATATAGGGCATGAAAGTCATGGAGCACCAACTTTACTTTCCTTCCCAAAGAAGCCATACAACACGCTTCACGCTCAGAAACATCCATCGCCTTCCGACGGGACTGAACCCACTACCTCGGGAACCAAAGCCTAACATGTTTCTGCTTGATCATGGAGGACAATATGAAGGTTCTAGTAAACAGAATAAAGAAAATAACTGCGAGTTTTAAAGATACTTTGTACTTTATTTTGCCTTTACTACAACACTACAGAATTTCTGAATTTACAATAAATAAAGTTCCTGTTACTGCTAAACCAGCTAGCAGAATTGTTACAAATGGCTATCTTATGTTAAAGTGTAAATTGAGAAATTGTGATTCCAACTCTTCAGAAGTTATGTTTTCAGAAATTGCACTATGTTGGACTATTCTTCTTTTTTTTTTTTTTTTGGCACAATTTCTGTCTGCCAAAATCACATGTCTTTTGTCATCTTCTGTCCATCCTTGGTTAACCTAGAAACTGTTTATGTCCTTTATTATATTTAGTCAATATTACTGGTTTTTGGCCAATTGAATAACATAAATCATAGTTATTTATCAAAAAATTCCTGAACGATCCGTAATAAACTATAATTATTTTTAAGTTACTTTTACCTTTTAGAAGCTCTTGTTTCAATATTATAATTTAAATAATGTATCAGGATACCTGCTAAAGAAATTTTAAATATTTATCAAATTGTACACAAATAGCTGAAAAAGTCTGTACTAGGCGATTAAAAGTATCATACAGTGTTATGTAAAGGAACGTTATCACAAAGCTTTGGTTGCCATGCTCTAATTATTTCTCAAAAATGAAACTTAACTGTCGAACATGTTCAAAACTGGAATTATTCTAGCTCCAATTACTCATGAGTTACTCTTTTTAGACAATTACTACACAAGAGGTGAGAGCTACAGCCGGAGGGATGAGCACAGTATCTACTAAAAAGCAGTTGACAACAAAGGGAACATAAAAATAAAGCAGTTATATATTATTATCAGGATGTAGAACTTTGAAGGTAATTTCGAGGGTGCTGTGACCAACGAGATAGACAAACTGATGCGTGAAATAAAATAATACAAACTTTGTCATTTAGTACACCACCGATATAGCGTTCGAAGTAGAAATATTCTAGCGTTATATCCTTTATGCTGTTTAAATTAACCTTAAAATATTCAGTTTATTGGTAGGATGTAGGCTGGCCAAGAAATACAATATTTCATCAATAATATTTTAGTTTTTAAAGTAATGATTTCTCAATTTTCACTGCAACAACCTTAAAAATAAGAGAGAAGATCTAAAAATATACATAATTTTATGGTAAACATAAGCGTAACAGAAAAACTCATTTCTTTTTGTAAATGCAAGCCATTTAAAGTTTTGTGCGCCACATTTCTGGGTGGATTTGCAAATATCTATAGTTTACTTAATAATGCCCTGGTAGCGAATGTAAAAACTGAAGTTGATTGGTAAGGTTTTCAATTACACAGTGACAGAATAAAACTGATTATAACTTTTTGTAATGTATTAATTTCAGCTGAGGTTATCAGATGCGCTTATACTGAACGTATTTTGTGTTAATGTTTATACCCAATGTCAGATCCGGGAATGGGACGACGTGTTTGAACAACGCTCTCACCTCAAACCTTTGTCATTAAATTAATGTCGTAGAGTCCTCGTAGGAGAGGGGCTCTGGTAGTTCCAGCCATACTTGTTTTCAACCAAAGAGAATGTTTCCAAACCCATAGGGTTGCTCGTTTCATCGTATTGTTGCTTAGCTATCTTCATCGTTGAAAGTAGACCAAGAGGTGGTGAGAATTACAGCCGCTAGGGCACTCTTTAGTTGAAGACTTGGAAAACCAAAATGAATGGCTGCACATGAGTGCATTTTCAATTATTTGTGCTATTGCTAGATGCGGATAATCTAAGAACTCCTTTCGAAACCTTAAATCTAAGTCCAAAATCCTCCTACAACCGGGGGTGTGGACCTCACTCTTACGTAAGCAAGACGGAGGAGGATGATCATATGGAAAGATTTAGATTTAAAGATATACCTGTATGACTATTAGCTCAAAAGTATACTTTTTTGGAAATTAATTGTTCTTTCACACTAGCCATGTGTAGGACGCACTATGAAAGTGTAGAGCCAGACTGAAAAATTCAATGCCATAGCCGGGATTTGAACCACGGATTTTCTGGTTTCCATCCAGCCGCTCTAACCATTTGAGCTACTATGGCCAACGTGCCAGCATGATATTAAATTCTCCAACTCGCTCGTGTTTCTCCCGGTAAACCACTAGGAGTTCTCATGAACACATGAGACAACTACCTTAACGGCGACTTACTATGCTGTAAGTAATTTAAGGCCCGAGAATTATAGTTCGGACCACTATTAGATACAATTAATGGAAATCAATTATTCTTTCACACTAGCCGTGTGTAGGACGCACTACACACACACACACACACACACACACACACACACACACACACACACACACACACACACACACACACACACACGAACGAGCGCGCGGGTGCTACACACAGCAAATATGAAATAACTATTAATAACTATTAATAATAACTATTAATTTCCATTAATTGTACCTAATAGTGTTCCGAACTATAAAGCCCGGGCCTTAAAGTACTTACAGCATGGTAAGTTGCCATTAAGGTAGTTGTATCATGTGTTTATGAGAACTTCTAGTGGTTTACCGGGAGAAACACGAGTCAGTTGGAGAATTTAATGTCATGTTGGAACGTTGGCCATACTAGCTCAAATGGTTAGAGCGGCTGGACGGAAACCAGAAGATCCGTTATTCAAATTCCGGCTATGGCATTGAATTTTTCAGTCTGGCTCTACACTTTCATATAATTGTATTATTCATAAATTAGTTGCACATATAAATTATATCTCTGGATGGCCGAACTATCTAAGAATTGAGTGTTGTACAGGGTTTATATCAGTTTGTTCTGCACTGTTGACCCTGGCCACTTATAACACTTATGATTGCACATAACCTATTACATTGGTATCCAGATTTCGGTGCCTGGTTATAACCAATGTGTCTTACATTTATTTTGTGTATATACAGGTCTTTCATTAGAATAAAACTAAACCAAATCATTTAAATACTCCGTAATAGCAGTTTAATACCCCATAGCAATATATTACAACAAGAAAACAAAATATTCTTGTGATTATTTTACACAAATGCACATAATCGAATTATTTTTCTAAACAATGACCTCCGTTTTAATATTTTAAAATTATTCGTGAAAAGTAATAACTTTCTGTGGTTCCATGGAAAGGTTATTTGCTCTACTGACGTTTGTTGTCTCTAGTCATAGTTTTAGTCTTGACACCTGCACTAATTTTGTAGAAAGAAAACGATTGTTGGTAATGTAAATGTTTTCACAGAAACCAGAGGACTAAAACACCGATGATGATACAAATTTGTGACAGAAAACTTACACAAGAAGAAGAACAGGTAGTTTTAGTGAAGTTTTAGTGAAATTAATCCAAGTCTAAAACCATTTTATGTCTGACAACAAATATACTAGAAGCAAAAGAACTTGAATAATTCAGATGTTTAGAAAGGTCCGGAAATATTAAGTTGGTCGTAAACTTTGTCTGATGTCCTATTAACAACCATTAATTTCCATACATCCGGGACTGACATATAAACTGTGTTGTGTATTTTTGAGCAATTGTGTGCCTACATTTCTCTAAAATACTCCAATTTAATTCCATTACAAAATAAGGCATTGTGTCTCATACGAGATTTAAATATATTAAACTCCTGTTTGAGTTGTCACCCCTCCAAGCCCTATTCTTTATATTTTACTCAATACTAAATTAGTACTGAGATCTCCTTTATCATAGGCTATCATTACTAAAAAAAATTCCACATTCAATGATTTAAGCTATCTGGTAACTTCAATGCTATCATCATCTGTTTTACTTGAGCAGGAACTGACAGTCCTAGCTACCAAATAGTTGTGTTGACTTCAGCATGTATAAACATTGTAAATAATTATCTATGAATAACTGAATATATAAATTTTACTACGGATGTATTGACCTCATAAAAACTTCACATAGAGCAGAGCTGCAAGGCTGGCTGATATGTTGTCGTTATGTGTAGATAATTGGATGTAACATAAATGTTGCATAAAACTGAAAAGTGCCACTATTTTTAAATAAATTTAATAAATAAAAAAGAAGCACTGTTTAAGTTACAGAACGTTTATTCACATTAAAGGCTCAAGAAGGGGTTTAAAAAACAAAACATTTATACTCATATGCTGCTTTTAACATCTAAGCTCGAGCTGGCGGCTTGGATTTGAAACAATTGCCAAACAGCAGTTAGCTTCTGTTCATGCCGATGTTGGATTTCAATAAACAATAAATCAACCAAATAATTCCAGACCCTAAACAGGAGAGGGAAATCAAATTGAATAGAGTATAATTTCCACCCTCTTCCTGGAATATCCGGTTTGGAAGTTAGCAAATAACGACCGAATCACAGGGACAGTCAGAGTACTGCATTAGGATGTGGATAATCTACTAACTGCCTTAAATGTCTCAGTATAAGGGAATGCAGCATGCACTAGTTAAATTAATAAACACAAGTTTCTAAATATTAATTTAATTGTTTGGGTATAAGGTGGTCCATACGTACAAAACTTCTTCTTTTTATTTTATTTGTCGAAACCATCTCAAATAACTTTGATTAAGTTGTAGTTGTGATACTGTCGTGATTAATGTGTAGCTATAACTTGTATTTCTTATAAGCGTACATTCAACATCTCCTCACTCTTAATAAAGATTTTGAAATAAAACTTTAGAATAGGAATGTACAGAACTCAATAATGTGACATCTGTGTAAACTACTTCGTTTCACTTGTCTTTTATCGAGTTTTCTCTTTGTAAATTCTTCATTGGCGTACCTATGTCTAAGGGACTTGGGACAGGAAGATCTGTGAGTTTTAAAGTTATTTAGCTTAAAAATTGTACATATGCCTGAATTAAAGATATATACTTTATAAAAATGTAACACAAAATATTGATGGAACTTAGAAGACTCCTTGCCACAAAATTTCAGATACAACAATAACTTGTTTTTCTTTACTTTAAACTGGTTATTGGATTTAATCACAAATTTACCAATTTGGATGTGATTTTTTTTCTTTTCAGAATGCTTAAAGGAGAAAGTTTCTCTAGACTTTTATTAGTAAAATTACTTTTATACCAACAAATAGCATCACAGATTCAGATAGTATAATACAACAAGGGACTGCGTGAAAATCATGGTTAATTTACTTTCATTATGAATATCAATTCATGTATTGTAAAATGAATGTTGTTGGAAAAATACAAAAGTGCAACGAAACCTTTAAATGCTTACTAGCTTATAATTTCACAATTTTAATACTCCCAAATATATGAGAGTGGAAAGGAATTATGAGTCGCATTTCACATTGATTTACAATTGTTTCTATCATTCCTGATGTGCCATTTAAGTCATTGCTGTACTTTCAATTTTGTAGCACTTTGGACTAACTACAGGTGTCTGAGAAATCACTAGAAGTGTAATCTCTGCACACTACAGCCCGTTCTGTCAACACAACTGCATGTAACTGTCATTACTTGAATGGGCATCATGGAGTATGATCATCAACGACGATACTGCTCGAGGGAATTTTTTTGGAAGGAGGGGGTAGAAATTGCTGATATTAACAAAGATTGGTGGCAATATATGGGGAGAATGTACCGTATACACCTAAGTGGATTACTGGAAAAGTGGTCTTATTTCATTTAAGGAACCAGTTCTGGAGGGAAAGTTACTGCACCAACATCAATCAGTATTTCAAGAGTACAGAAGTACATTCAAGAGTATAATAAGATCACTTTCAGGAACTGGAGAAGCCAAAGGACTTACCACGATCACGCTGCATTGCTTACAGCTCAAACACGCTACGCTTGGAAAGGGGATGGAATCTTTTCATTGATCAACTGAAGCCAGGGAGCATGCAGTTCCAAAGAAAAGGGCCTGACATATGTGCGCAAGTAGTTGTCTTGCAGTGCTCGTCCCATGAAAGTTCGAAAATCACGGCTACCATTGCTAAAATGGCTTTCCAGTGCATTCTCTTGAATCGGCCTCTTCTTATATTACCACATATTCGGGGATATGAAGAATCCTCTGCGCGGATATTATTTAGCATAATTTTAGTAACTGCTAGCAGGTATCCTGCGGTGGATGTGACAGACTCCAAAAAGTGGATCGTGGTAGACCTTAAGAAGTTACCACATTGGTGGCACAAATGTGTAGAGCTTAATTAAGTCTTTATTGAGGAAGTGAAGCATAATTGTTCGTAATGAGTGTAAAAAGATGAAGTATAAATCAGTATGGAACACCTCTCGTATGTTTTATATATTAGTCTCATAACTTGAAATGAAGAAATCAAAAATTCACAATATTTTTCTTTAAGACTCTCAAGGGAATGCACTTCTCATAGTCCATGAGGTTTTACTGAATGTTTGAAAATGTAACCTTATTTTTATCCTTCCCAAGTATTATAATTTATTTAATTTTGTTTAGATATATTTATTACCTTTTGAGTTTTTAAGTTTAAAATAAATATTAATGTCCCACGTTCAAATATAATCCCTTTGTATGAAACATAAAACGAAAACAGGAAAAAGCAACTTCAAGTAATTACGATGGTGCGCTTTATATTTTTCTCAATTTACTTGTTACAGAGAAAATGCATTCGACATGAACCTCAAAAACTTAGAAGAATTAAAAACTATGAACGATATTTGCAATAAGCGGCAGGGCTTAGGAAAGGAAATCCTAAAATCTCTAATGTTAAGACTAAAAGAATGTTATACTGTCACTCATAGAGGTAAAAATGAAATTCACACTCAGAAGTATATGCCTTGAATCTTTTTCTCGGGGTATAATCACAACTTCTACATTCCGGAGTTTTTCATCAAATTTCAGAGATAGCCTATGTCCGTCAACCTTCATTTTTTTGTCTAAATAAAATAGCTCAACTGCAGAACACTAGAATTGCAGTGCATTGCTTAAATGCATTGGAAAGTAGGTGCGAATGCATATCTATGGCACATCGGTTGCTTCTTCAGTTTGTGAACAATGTAAGTTGTTTGCCTTACCCAATATTTCTATATTCATATATAGACATATCTTAAGAAAATAATGCTAGTTCTTCTAAATCTTTATACAAAATAACGAGGAAATATATTTTACTTCCCACATGAAAGGCATGAAGCAGAACTAAATGTTATAATTAAGCTTAAAAAGATAAAATAGATGTATTAATTTTCTGAACTTAGATCGTCGATTTGAGTGTGAATTCATTATATCATTTTATGAAACCGTACATTCATAGGCAGTCCTTACGATACAGATATACCACTGACTTTAAAATATCATTTTTTATCTCACAGAGTTCTTTATTGGTTAAAACAGCTTAAATTCCTATATTTACACACTTTTTTAGGCATTGGGTGTCCTCAGTAATGTTTTCCTTACACAAACACATACAATCATTTATGCACTTATTCGTATGTCACTTTTTGTCAGCCATAACTGTAGAAATATTTCCAAAATCTAACAACCAGGTATAGAAATTCTCAAGCAATTGGCACAGGTTAGGTACACTCAAATCACCATAACGGCATAAGTTCACGACAAAAACCTGTAGTCAGTGACGGCAGCACACTCCAAAACTTCAAAAATGGTTTGTTACATGACAACGCTTCTTTTAATCTGGCTTTAAAGCTTGGAAATTCCTATACTTGCTAATAATCCTTTACAGAACCACATATGTACGTTTCCTTAAGAAGAGTAAGTGTTTCCTCGAGGATAAATACACATTGAAACACATTTACCGAGATCATTCACGCGCAAGATGGCAACGATAGTTGTCCAAAATGAATGTCTTAGTACGTAACGTCAGTTTGTTCTCTCTTTCGTTGCACTTGAGTAGATCTAGGTACAACGTAACTGTGCACCTGATGAGCATGTGATAACACTAAAACATCGTATATTCTATCCTCTGTGGCACTTCGGAAAGGGATAGTCACGGACGATGAACGTAGTTGATAGAATCTGTATTATTTACATAAACATCTGCGAATCTAGTGACAAGTAATCGAAACTGCAGAACATTCTGCTTAATTTGGTGCTAAAGTTGGGTCCAATTGTATGAATGACTTTCCAATGAAATAATTAAAGAAATAAATGTGTCAGTTCTATATAAATCCCTCTGTATTATTGCTGTTAGATTCAGGAAACGAAGATTTGCAGCTAAGACAACAAGTTTAAACAGACAGGAGTAAGACATTTATCAGAAAATGGGTCAGTAAGCTAAAAATTAAGGGTCAGAGATGCAGAAAGAAAACCGTGTTCCATCAGGTTCTAATTCGGAGGCAAATAAGTCTAAGAATGCATCGCGAATTGATTCAATGACCCTAGAACCCGGACGTTTCTTATGGTATCAAAAGCCAATGGGAAACTCACATTTGTCATTAAGTTTACAGGTATAGGAAGAAACTTTGATACCAGCTGAGATGGAAAATAAAAAATGGCCGCATATCGAATTATAAGTTCACGGATCCGATTCCAGGATTTCTGATAACCAGAGGCTCCAATTTATATACATAGATGATGACATGACTGTAGAAGTTGCCAACGATCTCCTCAACATTTAAGAAGCAGACATTGTGACTTGTAGATTTGCAGAAAAGAAAGGGTATAGTCATGATTGGTTAGGAAAAAATTTTTCCATCTTGAATAGTGGTGAGGACAGATTTTGACGAGTAGTTAAAGGTATGTAGGCCTTTGTACTTCAGCAAATTCAAATGAACTAAATTCAGATCGATATTTTAACTGTTTTAGCTTCTTGTGTAGAATCAATAAAATATGTTCAAGTCGTTAGAGCAAAATTACCATTTTAGCAGTAATTAAACCAAAAAGTCAAGGGTTTATGAATAACTATGCAATAGTGTACCAATTATAATTTGTACAACAAATATGCAGGTAAAGACAGTGAGTGAAGGGAGCTATATTTTTGTAGTATATCAGATTTAGGTATTAACTTGAAGTGACTTCTAAAACTCTATAGACATACATTCATCATCCGGGATTGCACCACTGGAAAATACCTCATGTACATTAATCAAGAGTGAAGATTCACATGAATAATTGTTATCATCTGGCTCAAAAACCATTCCACTAACGTCACGTGTAAAAAATTTCGATAGGAATGTTCTGCTGGTATGGATTTACACAAACCATACATATTGGATTAAGTACCAACTTTTGCAGGATTCACATGACACACAAAGCTAGGATCAGTACTAAGTCTGGTCAAATATATCTGCGAGTTTATAGCATATAAGTGCTATACCAAAATCGGTCCATACGACACATGCAACTTAGATCAAGTCCCAAATTGTTTATGACAGAAAGCACTGCCATTTGTAAAACATTCACTGACGTCCGTTTCACAAACGTGGGTCCATGGGATAGCTCTCCACATTTGCATACATGTTCCTGATGGTGTCTCTGGAAGGTCGCGACGGTTCAAGGTTGGTGTATTCTCTCATCACATGATTGGCCGCTGCTCGCAGACTTCTTCCACCAGCCACACCATTGGACATGGGGCCGTTGGCTGCAGGTAACGTACCGTTTGCAATCGGAATGCTGTTTTGTGATTCAGCTCGGTGTATCGCAGCAGCTGCGACTTGCCTGCAATCATAAAGTTTACATAATCACTAAAACATCTCATTCTTTGTCGCCTGGGACCTCAATTTGACTCCCGGCATGAGCAAATTACCTGTTTGGAGTCTTATTTCTCACCATGTAATAAGAAAGTTAAAAGTGGTTTTCGAAGTGTTCTGATGTGTGAAATGCACATCATTTCTACATAAGATATAAGTATTTGTTACACACTTTACTTAACTTTTTAAGAAAATTGACGAAATCTTCACAGAATTCAAGAGACTAGATTCACCAAAGTTTTTTTTTTTTTTTTTTTTTTTTTTCCTTCAGCCATGGTTTTTCGTAGTCATTGTTACTACCGCTAGGTTTAGTATTATTTCTGTTTTATTTACCTCTGAATGCGATGGCTAAATCTCCTAACCTTCAAAATGAAGCAAACTGATGCATATTTCAAAATTCATTAGGCGATTTCAATTTCTTAGAATAAATATTTTCGCCTAAACCATTAACTTTATTGGACTATTTAATTGCTTTAATAGTGTAACTTCTGGATTAATTTCATGGTTAAAAGACCAAAAGTGACGTACCACGGCCGATTTATCATCCTGATTGTACCTAATACTTTGAAAATGTTCTTCCGTTCTGGTTTCTAAATTACGTTTAGTCCTTCCAATGTAAACCTGGTCATAATCTAAACGATCAACTTGATAAATGCCAGATTTTTATTATATACTTTTTAAAAAAAATTTAAAATCTTTTATATTATTTATTTATTTATTTTGAGGATCCATTATTATTTACTTAAAAAATTTAAATTGTTTATTAGGCCAAGGATGGTGTGTAAGTTGTTTAATATTGTAATAGTCTTTTATTTCTTCAGGAAGATCGTTTACATTTTTATATTTTTATTTTTGAAATACTTTTATGCACAAAATATGTATCAAAACTATTTATTATACCAATATTGAGAATGTGTATATATTCTCTATCAAATTCCTCTGTATTTAGAGGTATATTTATTAACCAATAAATCAAACTATACAAAATAGCCAATTTATGTGAAAAAATAATACGACACCCAGCGATAATAACGATGTCAAATAAAAAATGACTGAAGATGTAAAAGAAATTTTTGGAAAATAGTCTCTTGAATTCTGTAACAATTTCGTCAATTTTCTTAAGAAGATAAGTGAAGGTTGTGGCAAATATCTTTTATGTAGTATTAGTTGCCTCACTGTTGTCAGCTCCTGCTTATACCTATTCACATCTGCTCATATATAATTTACTTTCACATAGCTTTTACAAGTTAAGAAAGCTTATTTTGTTATATACTTAATATTACTCTAAATAACCATTTCTATAAATAGTATTAATACACATTTCACTGAATATGCAAGGTGGACATGTGCTGTGTTATTTATTTATAAGGTTAATGTGTTTGTAGCTGCAAAGTTAGCTTTACTGAATTACACTGTTGGCGGTAGAACTATTTAAACTGCAAGTACAGCCAAAGCAGAAGAAATTCTCACCTGCTGATGGTGTTGATGACACCATTGGGCCGACCCTCGTTTTCCAAATCGTGTAGCAGAGGAGCAGGTTGAGGCTGGGCCGGTGGTCTAGGGTACGGCTGCTGAGGTACGATCATGCCACCTATTCTCTTGAGATGTTCCACTTGTTGCCGTACGACTCTGTTGAAGTCCTCCTGGACGGCGGGCATGTCCGTGTCACCATCCACGATAGTCAGCCTGTTTTCGCCGTCCAGCGTCTTCAGCATGGGTAGCGTCAATTCTCGGAAGAGCTCGAGACGTCGTCGGAAGGCTGCCACACTGTCGTCCAGACGACCACGTCCCAGTTGTAGCTTGGAACAGTCGAGGAGAATGACCGAGGGCTGCTGTTTGAACTGCGAACACGTATATACATTGTGAAGTTTACTCTTCTATAGCAAATTTTATAATTATACCAATATCGCAAATAAGGTGTTCACACCGGTAAAGCAAAAGCAATTCTGTCACTTGGAGAAAACATTCTGATGTTTGATTGGTTAAGGTTATATAAGAATCCATTCCTGCTCTGAGAGCAAAGGAACAACGAACTCTGCATCAGCCAATGTAGGATGCGATGTCAATCCATTTATAAAATGGATTAAATGTGCTTCTTCATTCAACAAGTCAGTATCTATCCTTCTCTTCCCTGCACTTTGAACATAGGATAGATTAGCTGACTGCTTAATAAAATACCAAAATGCAATTACAGAAAATTTAAAATTAATGAAACAGAGCAGATTTCACCGTAACAGTGTTACCACACAATCCACAATCTGTAAGAGTAAATTTTTGACATCACGACTACAAGTATTTCAGAATTTTATTCCGCGACAAATGAATAGTTGACTACTAAGCCACATCATCAATATTGTCACGGTAAGGTGCATTAAATTTTTGGCGCAAATAGATAACAGACGGCGGATAGTGTTTCAGGGTAATAAAGAGCTTGCATAAGCAGTTAACGATAGCGCGGCTAGTGTTCACAAAGAGCCGGCAAATGAAGATAGCTGAGGTAAAGGACTTGCCGACACAGATAGGATTTCGCGTTTGGAAGGTGCTAATGATATCGTGATTGACAGAGAAAATTTGGTTTCTGGTTTGTACTCGAATTTATGAATTTATTTCGAATTTATGAATGAGATATATAAGCGATTGTGACATGCCAGCGGACAGTTGTAAACTAATTGGAAGCAACTGGATCTCTGGTGAGTGAAAAAAGCAAGCATGGTTAATCTAGGCTTCCCGTGGTTGCTGTTGACGTAAGAGCACGACTGGAGCAGGCACCCAAAAAATCATTAAGACGTTTGTCGCAGGAGACAGCGTACACTTCCTCAATGTGTCACAGAGCTGCGAAAAGTGCAGGCCTTCAGCCATATAGGGTTACGGTTGACCATCAGCTACAGGAACCAGATAAAGATAAAAGATTGAATTATTGTCGTTGGTTTCAGACGTTCATTGTGCAAAATCATGCCATATTGTCCATCACATAGTTCACAGATGAATCATGGTTCCATCTATCCGGTTATTTGAACTCACAGAACTGACGTCATTAGGCCATCGAAAATCCACATCCATGAGGCACCTATACACTCGTTTAAAATCGGAGTTTGGTGCGCAATATCCGCACAGAGAACAGTGAGGCAATTTTTTTCTAATCAGACTGTTGATACCGTCCCTGTTAGGCATAACATTGCCATTATAACCCCGAAAGTCTTATTAAATGCATAATTAAGGGCGGATAGATACCACAATATGAATTAAACAAAGTTATAATAAATATAACCCAAGTGTCAATATAGTGAGGTGAATGGACACTTTCCGTCACAGGTATTTTCTTTGTGTTCCTAGCCGACAAAGGTGCCATTGTTCAGGCTAGACCCTCGGAGCCAGCACTTGTCTTGGTCTGCACATGGTACGTGATGAGAGAATAGACACCAGGATTTAAGATACACATTTTCAAACATGCTTATGCATTAATTATTTGAACAGTGAGAAGGTGAAAGTATAGTGGAATACATGCTTCAGACACTAGAAATTGCTATTAAATTTAAGGGTAGGGAGGAACACAACCTATAAGGGACAAGTAACAGGTCACATGACCTCTAAAGTGTCCAAAGTTCAGCGAAAGGAAGGGGAAATTTGTGCAATGGCGACGTTTGATGTTTGTTAGGAAAACACTGTTTCTACGAGTGAAGGGGGCAATAGGTACTAAAGGTTCATCAAAGTCCGTGTTCGCGAATGTACGGAGTCACATACATTAGGTGGTTATCGAACACCCTGTGTTAGCGAGTGAGAGAAACTGCACACGTTACAACTTCATTAATATTTCACCAAACTCCGTTGTTGAATAATACTCCGGGAATACTATGTTACGCGAAGTAATGCTCTTATGTTCAAGGACAACGCGTACACTGCTACATATAACACTCGTCGTGTCATGCGCACAGCAACGGACGAATCTCAAATCTCGAGCCTAACGTGCGAATAACGTCAAGACAACAGTGACGAATGGAGAGGCCTACTTGTAACAATAAACTTGACATTCAACGGTCGTGGTGTCTTCTATGTGATAATGCCCTTACCCTGTCCGGACGCTACACTCCCTGAAACTCAAATTAGAGAATTCATGCAGATCTACCCTGAGAAAACCCCCGAACTGTTGGAAACCTCCCATCCGTAGTCCTCACCCATCACATAGCTTATCATATGAGGTGTTGAGTTCCGGGAGGACTCAACGAGTTACTTAACGGGCAAGGGCCGCCTCACTGTGAACACTACAGAGTACCGACTGTTTTCATGGAGTGTGTTGAACAACTGGACGATGTAGAGCTGAGTGGAGGATATCTGCAGCAAAATGGGCTACATGCCATAAATAGAATGAATTCATAGAATTAATTGCAAGTTCTATGACGACCAGAACCTATGGCCACCAAGATCTCCGGATTTGACATCGCCGTACTTCTTTCTGTGGGTAACTTAAAGGACAGGTTTTACGTCGCACGTCCCCAGACATTGGACAATCTAAAGCACAGGAGATTCAAGCTATTGCCAACAGAGGTCTCCAACAAATAACTGTTCTAATTATAACTGTTCGTACTTATTTATAACTGCTCCGCTCTAGAGAAAGTAATTGAATTACTGTTAGAGAGAGGTATCGAATACATAGCTTATAGCTTCTTAACCCAGAGGTTCATGGTTCGATTCCTGGCAGGGGTTAAGAGCTTTACTTTCACCAGAATAATTCATTATTCCACATAGAGTCGGGAAGTATGTATGTAACTGTGCATGTGTTTGAAGATTGAAATTATTAATACATAACGTTAATAATAATCTGTAGTCATCGGGCTGTTTCTCATAGGAGAACCACAGTGTGACCATACAGGTGAGACCATAGGAGACTACACAAACGAAACAATAGAGACAGAGATAATTAGATATTCGAACTGAATTGATTCAGTTAAACAACTAATTTAATTTAAAATGATAAATCTGAGCTCTCTTAAGGAAGAGAAAACTTCTAAATTAGTAATTTGAAAGGAAAAGATGTGTTGTCCTTTATTTACATATAGAAGAGTTCATCAATAAGGAATTGCAAAGATATTGGCATTATAAAACATTATTTCGTTTCCTTCCCTTTTTATAACAAGAAATGCAGCTTTGCTATAGAGCAAAATGACTACCGCAATTTGTAGACCTTTCCCAGTTACCATCCATTATAATTAAGAGGTATAGATTTGGGATTACAATTCTTTTTCTGAAACATCTGTAAGAAACATCTTTATTTCTTCTGATATTTAAACTATCCGATTGTGACTTTACCTTATTCTCGAACTCGTAGACCTGGTTCATGTCCCTGGGAAAGCCATCCATGAGAATACCTTGAGTACTCATATTGGTTGTCATCTGTGACTCCACCAATTGCAGCACCACAGTCTGTAACACAATATGTATATTGTACTTAGTACCTTACAAAAATACATTAAAAGTATTTTTTATAACTTCGTGAATTAGTAAGTTTCAAATGTATTAGGATAACAGATTACCACTTAGGTTATGTTTGCCAATCAATTATTCGTTCATTTATTGGCATATTTAAAAAACTCTTATGTTGTCATCCAGAATAAAAAGGACCTTTGAGGATATTTCTAGAAAATTAAAGATATGTTTTTCATCTGTCCTAAAGCATCTTAAACAACTGGCACTTTAGTTAAAATCTCATTTCAAAAAATAAAACTTTTCGTAAAATATAATATAACTATATTATATTTTATTTTGTTCCATGTTGGGAAGTCGTACGTAATATAAATTTCTTCTTTGGAAAGCCATTTGTGGTGACATTTTCCAATTTAAGTGTGAAACATTCCAACTCGTGCAAATTACTGTTGAGTAAATTTAATAATTTTATGTTTTGATCGATTAATTTTTTATTGTTTGCTCATGTCATTGATGAATTTTAAAAAATCATGCTGAGGTAGTTAATTTGTAGTTATTTAAATTTCCTTTGTGCCGTCTTGAACTCAATCGAGGCACGAAACTTTTATTTCCGATTCGTGGTTTCAGAGTAATGTGATATTTCATTATTAATTATTAAAGTAATAATAAGACTTTCTATCCATTATATTTCCCTTATGAGCACTTAATACAAAGTAAAATTTACATAAAACACTTCCTACGCATTCACTCTCACACAAAACTCAAGTTGCTTATGTTCAAGTTGCAAAACGCACGTTCATTATGGGAGAAAAATTATTGATTTTTCGTCCTGCTGGATATCGTAAGTTTTCTCACGCGTTTGAATATTCATATCCTAATCTGTAATTTCTTTTGTTTTTCAGTCATTTATTTCCACATTTACAATTCAAATATTTTAATACTTTTTAACGTTTTTAAATGTTTAACTTAACCTGAAAATAACACAAATAATATAACAAAACATATAAATAATTATGCTCGGCGTCAAATAAAAGCAAGTGTTTCAAAAAATGTTCCACAAGATATTTTGTGATGTGTGGATATTTTTTAAATATTCCTGTCGCATTCCTGGAAGACCCTGATCTTAAATACCAAGCTTTTTATTTAGCTGACTTTTCATTTTTGAGTAATGTGGGGTGTAAGGGATAGTGATGCGCCTCTTATAGCCTTTCCTATTCAAATCTCATCCTCTTCCTGCCCGTGGTGCACCCATCTTTAACAGATAAGGCTCTGGGGACCGAGCTACAGTGGTATAACTGTTCCATCAGAATGGAGGAAACGTCATTTATAAATTTACTGCTGACGTGTCATGGCAGTAGGAACGTCCTTCATCTGGCAAATGAAGGAAAGGCTGGTGATATCATAATGATTTGCCAATCCTGATCCGGCGGATCCGTAGACCAACGACAGGTGTGTTCCCTGCACAGTATGAGGGTTAAGAAGGTACGATTCAACTGCCTACTTATAAAAAAGAGGTGACCATAAGAAATGGTTGAAACCTGCTCAATAAACTAAGTTTATGTCCATTTCTATTATGTCTCTCTCATATTATTTTCTAAGTTAGACCATACGGTCGGGTTCATACATTTCGAAATTTTTAAGTGTAGTTCGTATATTTTTAATTCTGTGGAATGTAACGAATTGTAGTGGTGGTTTATTTCCATTTTAATTACCCGCTTTTCTGCTGCTTTTTGTTGTTTGCTATTAGTCTTGTATTTAACAATCTTTCTGACGAAAATGGGTGTTATATTAAATTTCAAACATTTCATTAGAAAACGTATGTCCTCAAAGTTATTTCTTTTCTTTTGATTCAAGTTTAGAAAAAGTTTGATGTCTTTTTTCATACCTTCAGATACAGTATTGAAAGAGGAAAGCAAGTTTCCTGTTCGTTGGTCCTCCATCTTGGTTGACAGTATAAAAGTAATACTATCGAGATTTGAATGCTTCTCCGACTTGTAGCCCTAATCACTCAAAGTACAAATTTGAAAGAAGCGTAGGGACAGTGAAGCATAAATTAGCACAAAGTGAATCGAGAAGGTATTGACACATTGCTTCACTCACACTGTTTATTCTCAGGACATGTTTCAAAAGCTCTTGCTCCTATCATCAGCTGATACTCGATTAGTGCAAGTTGTAGTGGTTTCCTCTTTCTCTGTATCGTCGATAGATGGCATGATGTACTTGTCATAGATGTCCGGTAGTGAAGTTTCAAAATTCATGACTTTATGACGATTTTTGTTAATGAAGATTTTTTCCCATACGGAAAGGTCTATGGGGTGATTAACATATTTTATTAGAGATGTTTCCAAGTTGATGTCATGTCTAGTATTCAAAAAATGAAAAGCCACTGCTGATTTTTCTGTTTCACCATTTTTAATGTTTCTTATATGCTCTTTAGTTCTGATGTCAATATTTCTTTTTGTTTTTCCTATATAAATTTTAGGGCAAGTTTCACATTTGATCTCATAGATTCCTGGTTTTTCTTTGGTAGTGATGGAATTTTTGGGAGGGCCTTTTAACAAATTTCTGATATTAAACCTATTTTGAGGTGCAAGAGTTATGTTGTGTTTTGAGAAGATTTTTTGGAATTTGTTATAGGCTGATGGATGGAAAGTGAATCTTTTAAAAAGTTTTTTCTCTTTTTCTCCTGTGGATTCTAGGGTGGTGGTTTCTTTTATTTCCTTAGCTTTGTTGAGTCTGTTAACAGTTTTGTCTACTAAATTTGGGTAGAAACCGTTGGATATAGCTACTTTTTTATGTGTAGTTATTCTTCTTGCTAATCTTCTCTGTTTAGTGGAAAGTTGATCATCCGAAAGATTAAATTGTTGAAAATGGTATGTTGGTGTTGTTTTGGGTTGAAACTGTTGTTCTTAATATAATTATCTGTGTGTGTCGGTTTCCTGTAAATACCAAAAGTGAGTTTGTTGTTAATTCTTTTGATCTTAATGTCCAAAAAGGGGAGCACACCATCCTCTTCTGTTTCCAATGTAAACTTTATAGCTGGATTTTGTATATTCAAAAGTCTAAGAGCATCTTGTATCAGTGTTTTTGGTACTATTACAAAAATGTCATTAACATAGTGATACCACAATTTGAAATAATTTGGAAAAGTTTTTGTGATATGTGTTTCAAAAGCACTCATAAATAAATATGCCAAAAAGGGAGACAGTGGTTTGCCCATAGCTAGACCCGTTTTTTGTTTACAGATCTGTCCATTAAAGCTGAAAAAATTTTGATTTATACAACTTTCTGTAAGTTGTGAAAGTTCTTCTATCTCTTCAGAAGTTATTTGTATTGATTCCAGCCATTTTTTGAGAAGTGGAACAAGCTCATTGGTAGGTATACTTGGATATAAAGAAATAACGTAAAAGGAAACTAAAGCATCTGTAGAGTTGATCTTAGAGGAACTTTCACAACTTACAGAAATTTGTATAAATCAAAATTTTTTTAGCTTTAATGGACAGATCTATAAATGGAACAAATAAAAAAAAATTAATGATAATCTCTGCCAGTTTCTACTACATAGTGCAAAAAATTACATCCCTAAAGGAAAAGTTAAAACTTACAAACCCTTTTGGTCTAAAGATTTAGAGACCTTAAATAGTGAAAGAGAATCAATTAGAAAGTTAGCTGAAATTAACAAAGATCCTAAAAGTATTCTCAACTGGAAAATCAAAACAGCAAAATTCAAAAAAGAAATTCTCTGTGCAAAAAGAAACTCCTATAGTAAATTTATTGAAACTATTGATTATAGGAAAGATAATAAAGCCATACATAAGTTCATTTCAACATATTATAAAGATAATAATGTTTCTAAACATCCTATTATATATAAAGATAAAGAACTAACTGATAATCAAAAAATTGTCAGTGCATTTAATTCAAATTTTACATCATACAAAATTCCAAGAATATGTAAAAAGCTAGAGAAGAACATAAGGAAGGAAATAAATGAAATAAAGAAAAATCAAAAAAATAAATCTTATTTGTTTTCAACATATGAAATATTTTATCATGAATTTACAGCTTCTGAACTTGATATAGCTATTAGTAAAACACCTAATAGAAAAGCCCCAGGACCAGACCAAATTCATCCAGAATTCATTAAAAATTTAGGTAAAAAAGCAAAAACTATATTACTCAAATTCTATAATCATGTCTGGAAATCTTCTGTTCCATCCAATTGGAAAAAAGCTATTATTATTCCAATACTCAAACCCAGCAAATCAGCAGCTGATATAAACAACTATAGACCTATATCATTAACCAGTGCTTTAGCAAAAATTATGGAAAGAATGATTTCAGCTAGATTAAATTGGTATCTTGAACAACATAATCTTCTATCATCCTGCCAAGCCGGATTCCGGAAATACCATACAACCAGTGAACAAGTAATTAAACTCAGTCAAGAAATGAAAGAGGGATTTAATAGAAAAGAAGACACCTTAGCGGTATTTGTTGATCTGAAATCTGCATATGATACTGTATGGAGATGTAATCTTATCAAGAAACAACAACAGATGGGAATTAAAGATAATATGCTTCACTGGATAACAGAATTTGTCTCAGAAAGATATTGTGCAATTTCTTATGGTTCATCATTATCAAGATTCAAAAAAATCCATCTAAGTTTACCTCAAGGAGCAGTACTCACCACTACTATATTCAATATCTATATAATGATCTGCCCAAACAACTTCAACAAACAGGCCACAACACTGCATTGTATGCAGATGACTTAGTAATTTGGAAATCAGGCAAACTTGAAATTCAAATGACAAATATTCAAAATTCTCTGAATACCCTTAAACAATGGTGTTCTAAAAATCTCATGGAAGTAAACACTGTGAAAAGTAACTATCAGCTCTTCTCTCTAAGAAGGAAACAGCCTAGTATTACCTTAAGTTATGGTAATATCGAATTAACCAGAACAGAAAATGCACAATATCTTGGAATATTGTTTGACAAAAAATTAACTTGGAAAAAACAATTTGAAAAAATTAGAGATAAAGCAATTAACCGTTTTAAGATATTAAAAAGACTTGCAAGAACTAAATTGGGTTGTTCAAGATCTACATTAAATACTACATATAATACATATATAAGGCCAGTTCTTAATTCCTATGGAAAAGTACTGATAACATCAACACCTTCAACTTCCATGATGCTGGAGCGCATACAAAATCAAGCTCTTAGGTTAATTACTGGAGCTATAAAAACTACTCCTATAATACCCTTACAAGCATTTATATGTAACAGACCCATAATGACAGATTTAGAAATGCAAGCCCTTTTAACATATGAAAAGCTCTTAAGAATTCCAGAGAATAATAAATGGATAAAACAACACACATCCACCTTCAGTTTGAAAACTCAATTAGGCTTCATACAGAAAGTTCAACAACTAAGAAATAAACTAAATTACCCATCCAAAATAGAACCTTTCATGTCTCTTAATAACCCACTAAACATCATTGAATTAGAATACTACCTAGATTTACTTGCAGATTTTAAAAAGAAGGAATACTCATCTAGAGAATCTAAAGCATATGCCCTTGAAAAAATAAATGTAGGATATCCAGTTGACAAATGGACACGCATCTATACAGATGGCTCTCTTTACAATCAAGAAGATGGAGCAGGAGCAGGAGCTACCTGTAAATTCTGTTCTTTCTATAAGCATGTTGGAATTTACTTAACAACTTTTGATGGAGAAATTGATGCAATTTATACTTCCTTACAAAATCTATTTGCCTGGACAAATAAGCTTTCCAACATAGTTTTCTTAACAGATTCTAAATCAGCTATTAAGGCTATTATTTCAAATGACAGCCCAAAAACCGAAAAGATAAATGAAATTCATAATATGATTAAACATCTTCAAAATATAACCATACGTATAGTTTTCCAATGGATACCATCTCACTGTGAAATTTCGGGCAATGAGCAAGCAGATATGTTGGCCAAGAAGGGTTCCAAAATATCTCAAGCAACGAAATAAAATGTCCCCCATGAAACAGTTAAAAGATTAATCAAAAACATCTTCACAAGACTATATAGCAACTATCTAGTTTCCTCTGAAAAACTTAATTGGAAAGATCTCCAAAGCAAACTAAAGACAATTCCAGAACTACCTCGAAAATCTCCAGTAGCAATGTTCAGATTAAACACAGGCCACGATAGTTTGAATGGACATTTATTCAAGGTTGGATTAACAAACTCTCCACAGTGCTGTTTATGTGATAAAGACGATTTAATGAACATCGATCATCTAACTGTATGTGAAACTCTCCAAAATCAAGATCTAGTCTCCAAATATTGGGAAGCAAGAAGAAAAATGATTTTATTATCAAATAACATTAAATACACACACAAATTTTTGAGTAATGTTGTTCAAAGTTACGCAGTTATTCAAGTGAGTCATGCGCATGAGTTATCTCCCAATGGTACAGTCTCGGATGATGTATGTGAATTTATAGAGTTTCAGAAGTCACTTGAAATTAATATAAAATCTGATATACAACAAAAATATGGCTTTCTACGCTCAATGTCTTCACCTTCATATTTGTTGTGCAAATTATAATTGGTACATTATTGCATAATTATTCATAAACCATTTAATTTCGGTCTAATTCCTGTTAAAATTGTAATTTTGCTCTAACGATTTGAACATATTTTTTTGAACCTACACAAGAAGCTGAAACAGTGAAAACTTGATTTGGATTTAGTTCATTTCAATTTACTGAAGTACTAAGGCTTACATACATTAGACTACTTACCAAAATTGGTCCTCTTCCTAATCAATCATGACTACACGCTTTGTTTCTGCAAATCTACAAGCCACAATATTTGCTTCTTAGCTGTAGGAGACTTCGTTGGCAAGTTCTACATTCATGTCCTCATCTATGTTAAAAATTACAGAATCTGGTTCTCAGAAGTCCTGAAATCGGATCCGTGAATTTATAATTCGATAAACTTATCCGGCCATTTTTTATATTTTCGATCCCAACTGGTATCAATAGTTTCTTTCTGTACCTCTAAACTTAATGACAAATGTGTGTTTCCAATCAGCTCTTGTTACCATAGGAATCGTTCAGGTTTTAGGGTCACTGTACCAAATCTCGATGCATTCTTAGACTTATTTTACTCCGGATTAGAACCAGGTGAAGCACTCTTTTCTTTCTGCATCTCAGAGCCTTGATTTGTAACTTGCTAACTCATTTTTTGATAAATATCATCTTCCTGCGTATCTTAACTGCAAATCTTCGTTTCCTGCATCTAACAGCAATTGTTGACAAATGCGAATCGCTAGACTAGTAACTCTTTAGAACAGTTGGCATGACATACATTATTCTGTTATGTATAGTACTTCTTTTTTGTTGATTACCGAACGAATATATGTGGTTCATCGTAACCAAAGATAACGAGTTTTTCTTAAATGCGGTTTATTCCGTCTCGTAACAGTCATAATACAGAGTGATTTATATATAACTGACACATTTATTCCTTTAACTATTCTGTTGGAAACTCATTCATAAAGTTGGATTCAACTTTAGCACCAAATTAAGCAGAATTATCTGCAGTTTCGGTTCTTTGTCACTAGATTCGCATATGTTAATGCAAATAACAGAAATTCTATGAGCTAAATTCATCTTCCGTGTCTATACCTTTCCGAAGTGCCACAGAGGTTAGAATATAAGATATTGTGATCTTGTGGTTTCGTGAAATCACAAGACGAGGTTACAAAAGCAAAAACTACACTTTATTTTCCTAGCAATACACCGTTTACCATTACAAAATTGCTAGATCACCTCAAAACTGTTTTTTTTTTTTTTCAAACACTACTCTCAACTGTCTGTCGCTTCCAGTAACGATCGGCCCCGAAGTTTCCCGAATCTCCACCGGCCATCATTTATTCATCGGCTTCGCGAGTCTACCGCCAGGGTGACACTGCTCCCTCCTCAAAGCTGGTCGTCCCGAACAGCGCCTTCGTATCGGGCCAGGCGATCCAGGTGTACCACCAACATCTTTCCTCGGGGCACCTTCTGGATGCGGTAGACCACGTCGTTAATCCTCTTCAGCACACGGTACGGTCCTTGCCATGGGTGCTGAAACTTCGGGCAGAGTCCCTTGGTCCGGGTCGGGCGGTACAACCAGACCAGGTCACCTTGTTGGAACCCTTGGCTGTTGGCTTGCCTGTCGTTTCGGGTTTTCATGCGGTCGCTCGCCTTCTGGATGTTCTGGCGAGCCATCTCGTGCATGTCGTGGAGGTGGTCCACCAGGTTCTCCACATCCCTCAAGAGTGGCCCCAAGTCTGCGTCCGCCAGCTGTTCCCTCCTCAGGCATGCGCTATCCCAGCCATCCGCAGGCACTGCCGTGACTACTCGAACTGCTGCGGCACGCTCCTTATCCTCCACCCTTGTGCATTGGCCGCACTCTTCTGGACAGGGTCTTCGGGACATAGCACCCGCGTTACCGTGACTCTTCCCTCTGTGATGTTCCGAGGTGAAGTCGTACTCCTGCTGCCTCTGAACCCCACTTGCTGTCTGGCCTTCCGGTCGCGCCGTCACTATCACTTCGCTCCTCGCGGGGACAACCACGTCTTCGTTCAAGATGACCCTGCAAATTCCAAGGCGCTCTTCTGGTTGACGGAGTATAACCTCTTCTCCGTTGAGCCTCAGGACCTTCCTGCCGACGTTGACCGTCGCCTCGTGGCTCCTGAGGGCATCCAGTCCCAGAATCACCTCCTCAGCCACCTTCGCTACGAACACCCACAGACGCACGGCACTCCGTCCTAAGGTCAGCTCCAGCAGGGCCTCCTTCTCCACAGGCATGGTGTCGCCCGATGCCGTCACAAGCTGGTATGGTAGGCTCGGTTTCCTCGTCGGCAAACCCTTCGCCACGTCAGGTCTGATGATGGTCACGGCCACCCCGGTGTCCACCAGCACGCGGCACGGCTTTCCTCTTACCCAACCGTCCGCGATGATACTGTCATCCATACGCCGGCTGACAGCGCGCAGTGTCATTCGAGGGGATGGTGGTACTGGCGCCGACCTGCCCCTCTCCACGCCGGGCCTTACTCGTTTTCCGGCCGCTCTTCCTGATGTGGGCAGTCTCTCTGCAGGTGCCCGGGCTGTCCACACCCCCAAAACAGACCACTAGGTGTTCGCCGGCGTCCCACAGCTGGACTTCTGTCTGTGTCGTAGCGGACACTCCTCGTTCTCGACGTCGGAATAGATGCTACCTTGGCCGCCTTCATCCTTAATGCCGCTGTCAGTGCCTCATGGATAGTTTTATAATCGCCGAGCATTAGGCGCTGACGAATCTCCGTGTCTCGTACCCCGTCGACAAAGTTGTAGGCGGCTTCCTGGGATACGAACTCCAGTGGCAGGTCAACCAAGGCCTTGCTAGCTAGCTGCTCAATCGCTATGGCTAACTCCTGCAGCGTTTCCCCCGGCTGCTGTGACCTTGCCTTTAGTTGGCTGCGGTACACTGCGGCTAAGCGGAGATTCCCGAAACGATTCTCCAGGGCCTCCCAGATGTCCTTGGGCGCCGCCGTTGTCTGCACCGCGTTTAGGACTTCCGCGGCCCGTCCCTCGAGGCTGGCTATTAGCTGTGTGGCCTCCTCCTCCGGTGACCATCTGTTGTGCTTGGCCACTGTGTCGAACTGGCGGCGGAAGACCTCAAATGTTGACGCGCCGTCATATTTCGGCGGTTTGACGCGCGCAGATGTTGTGTCGCGTCCCGACGCGTCGGCCTTCAAATCCTTCAGTTTCCTGCCGACGACGTCCTCTACTATGGCGTTCAGTGACTTGACGCTGGTGTCGGCCTTTCCCTCCAGGTCGTCAACGCGGCTCGCCAGGTCCTCGACGCGCTCGTCCATTTGGCCCATCCGCCTGCCCAGCTCCATCACGTTATCCCTCACGCCGGCCAACTGTTCTTCAAACTTCACGGCAAGGGCCTCGATTGCCGCTTTCATCTCCGTGGCCAGGCTGTCGTTCGCTGCCCTCATTTCTGTGGTCAGTGCGGCCATCTTTGCGGTCATTGTCGTGGCCAAGTTGTTATTTGTCGCTTCCGTCTTCGCTGTTATTTCCGCGGCCCGGTTGTTATTTGCCGCTTCCGTTTTTGCAGCGATGTTTTCATTTGCCATCTTCATTTCTTCCATTTGCTCCAAAATCTTTGCCAATGCAGCTTCCATTGTCGTATGTTCCACTTCTGACACCAGTTGTGACTTTGTGGGTTCGTGAAATAACAAGACGAAGTTACAAACGCAAAAACTACACTTTATTTTCCTAGCAATACAAAATTGCTAGATCACCTCACAACTGTTTTTTTTTCAAGCACTACTCTCAACTGTCTGTCGCTTCTGGTAACGATCGGCCCCGAAGTTTCCCGAATCTCCACCGGCCATCATTTATTCATCGGCTTCGCGAGTCTACCGCCAGGTTGACAATATTTTAGTGTTATCACATGCTCATCAAGGGCATAGATGTTTAGTAAGACATTCACATCGATTTTAGACAACCTTCGTTGATGTCTTGTACGTGAATGATCTCTGTAAATGTTGTGTTTCAATGTGCATTTATCCTCGAGGAAACACTTATTCTTCTTAAGAAAATGTACATATATGGTTCTGTAAAAGATTATTATTATAGGAATTTCCAAGCTTCAAAGCCAGATGAAAACAAACGTTAGCAGAGTCTACATTGTCATGTAGCAAACCATCTCTGGTGTTTTGGAGTGTGCTAACGTCACTGACTACGGGTTTTTGCTCTGCACCTATGCAGTTACGGTGATTTGAGTGTACCTAACCTGTGCTAAAAGTTTGAGAATTTCTTTACCTAGTTGTTAGATTTTGGTGACATTTGTACAATTATAGCTGGCGAAAAGAATAAGTGAATATGGTTGTCTGAGTTTGTGTAAAGAAAAAATTATCTGAGAACACTCAAAAGGTAATAAACGCGTGTAAATCTAGGATTTTAAGCTATTTTAACAAACAGAAATGTGATGAGCTGAAAAATGGATCTTTTAAATTAAGTGGTATAATAAAATTATAAGGACCGGAACGTTTCAATAAGTGATTTAATGAAATCACCATCAAATCTACGATCTAATTTCAGAAAATTAATGCATCTATTTTATCTTATAAAGTTTATTTATAACATTTAGTTCTGCGACATGCTTTTTATGTGACACATATAACACATTTCTTCGCTATTTACTATAAAGGTTTGTAGGAGGTAGCATTATCTTCTTAATTTACGGCACACATACAACTTGTTATAGATTTATATATATATATATATATATATATATATATATATATATATATAGAAATATTGGGTAAAGTAAGCAAATTACACTGTTCACAAATCGCGGAAGCAAAGGTATGCATGCTTTCCTGCTTTCCAATGCCATTAAGGAATGCACTGCTATTTTGGTGTACTGCAGCTGAATGACTTTTGTTAGAGAAAAAATGAGTGGTGACCGAAATAGGCTATCAGTGAAATTTAATGAAAAACTCCGCAAAATAGACGTTCTGATTATACCCCGAGAACAAGATTCATTGCATATTATTCTGAGTCTGATTTTTATTCTTATGTGGCGAACGCTACCTCTATAAGGAACAGTACAACATTCCTTTAGACATAAAAATAGAGCTCTTGGGATTTGCTTTCCTGAGCCCTTAAGCTCATTGAAAATCCTCTGTAAAATGTTTAATGCTTCTAAGGTTTTCTGAAATTTATCATATGCATTTTCTGTGTTGTAATTCATTTTGAGATATTTACCTTTTAAGAACAAAGGTAAATTGAGAAAGAGTTAAAGCGCAACATGGTAATTCTTTAAGTTGGTTTTGCTTGTTTTTTATATTTAATAAAAAGAAATTATTTGAACCTGGCACATTAATATTTATATTAAGTATACTAACTTAAAAGTTAAGGAAGATATCTAAACAAAATTAAAGAAATTCTAATAATTGGAAGACTAATGAGTAGTGCATACTCTTGAGATGCTTAATGATAGAGATTTCTGAATTATTGAGTTCTTTACTTCAAGATAAGAACTAATATATAAAATATATGAGAGGTGTTCCATACTGATTTATACTCCATCTTTTTACAGTCATTTTGGACCATTATTCCTCACTTTCTCAAACAGGTCTTCATTAAGCTCTACACATTTGTGCCACTAATGTGGTAACTTCTTAAGGTCTACCACGATCCACTTTTTGGAGTCTGTCACATCCACTGTAGGATACCTGCTAGCGGTTACTAAAATTCTGCTAAATGGTATCCGCGCAGAGGATTCTTCATAACCCCAAATAAGTGGAAATATAAGAAGAGGCCAATTCAAGAGAATGGAACGGAAAGGCATTTAAGCGACGCATCCGTGGTTTTGCGACTTTCATAGGGACGAACCCTGAAAGACAACTCCTTGCGCACATTTGGGTGGCCTTTTTCCTTTTAATTGCATGGCCCCTGGTTCCAGTTTATGAATGAAAAATTCCGTCCCCTCCCCATCTTAGGGTGTTCGAGATGTAAGCAATGCTGAGGAATCCTGGCAAGTCCTTTGGCCTGTCCAGTTCCTGATAGTGATCTTAATATTCTCTTGAATATACTTTTATACTCTTGAAATGCTGATTGATGTTTTTGCAGTGACTTTCCCTAAAGAACTGACATTTGACCTCTTTTCCAGTCAACCATCCAGTAGTATACGGTACATTCTTTCCATGTATTAACACCAAACTTGTCAAAGCAGCAATTTTTACCACCTCCTTCTATAGAAATTCCGTCGAGCAGTATTACCCTTGATGATCATACTCCATGATGGCCATTCATATAATGACAGAAGTATGGAGTACGGGCTTCACTGTGCAGAGATTACGCGTCTAAGGTTGGGTAGGCAAGAGGAAGACAGCTTCGAGAGTTGTGGCGTATTACAGCCGGGAGCGAGGTGTGCAGTGCGTGTGACCTCAGTTAAGAGCCGTGTACTACTAAGCTGGCTATATAAGTGGCGCTATGAGAACAGAGACTGAGGATTCAGTCAGGTGTAGCGCACTCGGTGACAACAATGTAGCTGCAACATACCAAATGGACGATACAATGTGACGATTTATTTACACAATACAGGATCTATACACGCAAGAAAGGCTTGGCTGATATGTACAAGAACGTTCCAAAAACCAGAATTCTGTGGTTGTATTTACCTGCCGCACGGACATTGTGCATGTTTGGCGCGACATATATGTGCGAAAAAGATTTTATGTAATGAAGTTAGCTATGTCGAAACCCCGAAGTGCCTTGTCCGATCACAATCTAACATGCAAGTACAAATGTCCCTTATATTACGAACTGACTATGATAAACAAGTTAAACAAAAACGAAACGGGAATATTTTGAAAATGTCCACGTAATTTTGTTCTGAATGGGTCTCCTCTAATTTGCGGAGAAAATTACATGTTTTATTTAATTTACTTTATATCATGCCTGACCTTCAGATAAACTACGGGTTGAGGTTTTATATATTTTCTCATAGCACAGAGGCAAAATGTACTTTTTATAAACTGCGGCCAATTGTGCAATCAAAGCAGTCATCATTAATATTACAGCATCCAAGATGTAAGTTGCACATATTATTAATACTCGATACGTTTCCTGTCTTTCCTACGCTGTGGGAACCCCAACACATCAAACAATTTCCTTCCTCTTGGGCAGCAGAAATCACCGCGGTGTCGTCACGCGCTAACCTGCCTGTCGTTCGGGGGCATATTTGGCGGTTGGAGCTGGCGAAGTTGACGTCACACTGCCTCTACCTGTCGCCCCCGGTCTACACACCTGTGATTATACCGAAGTGGTACAAACTTGCAAATACAACGATAATGAGTCAAATGGTACAGCAAGAATGATAGAAAAAAATGTAAATCATTGAGGAATGCCCCTCAGTTTTTCTCACTCTCACGTTTTGAAATATTAAGAATGTGAAATTGCAAAATAGTATATATTTAAAGGTTTTGGTTTCTCCTTTTGTATTTTTCCAACAATATATATTTATCAAAACACAAATTGAGGTTCATAATGAAAGAAAATTACCCTTCATTTTCACGAAGTCTTTAATTATATTGTACTAACGCATCTGTGATGCTATTTGTTTGGGTAAAAGTAATTTTAATTGTGAAAGGCTAGAGAAGATTTTCCTCTAAGAATTTTGAAAAGACAGAAAACCTAATATCCAAATTGGTTAGTGTATGGTTTAAATCCCATAACCAATTCAAAATAAAGAAAAACGATTTATTGTTCTAACTTATATTTTGTTGCAAGGAGTCTTCAAAGTTCCATCAATACTTTGTGTTACATTTTTATGAAGTGTATACTTTTACTAGAAAGTTATGTACAAATTCTAAACTAAATAACTTTTAAAATTTCTATCCCAAGTCCCTTAAACAGAGGCATGCCAATGAAGAGTTTAGGAAGAGAAAACTCGAAAAAAAGAAAAAAGAAGCAGTTTACACATATTGCATAGTTATGAGTACTATACATTCCGATTCGGACGCTTTATATAAAAATATTTATTAAGAGTGAGGAGACGTTGAATGTACGCTTATAAGTAATTCAGGGTATAGGTAAGCATTAATCAAGACAGTATCTCAACGTATATCTTAATCAGAATTATTTGAGCTGTTTTGTCCAAATAAAGTATAAACACGAGCTTCTGTACGTAAATATGTATTTAGAATGGGCCCACATATATAAAAATAAACTTATCCTATCAATTTTCTTGTTTTATTAAAGAACTTTAATTCTTATATATACACACACGTTTATTAGCCTTTGAGTGTTCTCAGAAAATGGTTTTCTTACACAAACAGATACAACCAATTATTCACTTATTCCTATGCCAATTTTTCGTCAGCCATAATTGTACAAATTTCACCAAAATCTAACAGCCAGGTATAGAAATTTTCAAGCTATTGGCACAGGTTAGCTACACTCAAATCCCCATAACGGCATAGGTACACAACAAAAACCTGTGGTCAGTGACGGTAGCACACTCCAAAACAACAGAGATGGTTATTTACATGACAATGTAGGCATACTAACGTTTCTTTTAATCTGGCTTTAAAGCTTGGAAATTCCTATACCTGTTAATAATCCTTTACAGAAACACATGTATGTACATTTTCTTAAGAAGGATAAGTGTTTTCTTGAGGATAAGTGCACACTGAAGCACAACATTCACAGAGATCATTCACGTGCAAAATGGCAACGAATGTGGTCCAAATTGAATTGCTTAGTACGTAAGTCAGTTCGTTCTCTCTTTCATTATACTTGAGAAGATCTAGGTACAGCGTAACTGTGCACTTGTTGAGCATGTGATAACACTAAAACATCGTATATTCTATTCTCTGTAGCACTTCGGAATGGGGTAGTCACGGACGATGAATGTAGTTGATAGAATCTGTATTACTTACATAAACATCTGCGAATCTAGTGACAAGGAATCGGAACTGCAAAACATTCTGCTTAAATTGGTGCTAAAGTTGGGTCCAATATTATGAATGAAATTCCAGCGGAATAAGTGAAGAAATAAATATGTCAGTTCTATATAAATCAGCCTGTATTATTGCTGTTAGATGCGGGAAACCAAGATTTGCAGTAAAGACATGCAGCAATAAGATATGTATCACAAAATGAATGACCAACCTGCAGATTAGTGGTCTGAGATACAGAATGAAAAGGTGCTCCATCAAGTCTTAATCTGGAGGAAAATAAGTCTAAGAATGCATCGTGAAGTAGTACATTGACCGTAGAACTCGGACGATTCATATATGTAACAAAAATTGATGGGAAACTTGCATTTATCATTAAGTGGAAAGCTATAGAAGGAAACTATTTGATACCAGTAGAGATCGAAAATAAAAAATGGCCGAAGAAGGCTATCGAATTTTAAATTCATGGATCCGTTGGTTCAGGACTTCTTGCAACCTCATTCTCCAGTTTTCAACATAGATGAAAACATGTAGGTAGAAGTTGCCGATATTTTCCTCAACAGTTCAGAAGCGCATATTGTGGCTTGTTGATTTGCGGAAAGAAGGCGTAGAGTCATAAGTGATTAAGAAGAAGTGTGCTCCTCCCGAGTGATGGTGAGGGACAATTTTAGTGTGTAGTCTAATGTATATAAGCCTTAGTACTTCAGTAAATTCAGATCAACTAAATCCAAATGCATTTTTTAACTGTTTCATATTCTTGGTAAATACAAGGTGGTATGTACAAATCTTTAGAGCAAAATTACCATTTTAACATGAATTAGGTCAAAAACTCAAGGTTTTATGAATAATTATGCATTAATGTACCAATTATAATTTGCACAGCAAATACGGAGGGTAAGTGGGGGAGTGAATAGAGCTATATTATTGTAGTATATCAGATATTGGTATTAATTTGAACTGACTTCTGAAACTGTATAAATGCGCATTCATCATCCGGGACTGGACCAGTGGAAAATACCTCATGTACATGAATTAAAAGTGAAGCTTGACTTTAATAATTTTTATCATCTGGCTCAAAAACCATTCCACTAACGAATTTCTGAAGGAATTTCTATAGGAAAATTCTGCTGGTATGGATTTACACAACTCATACTTATTGGATTAAGTAACAAGTTTTGCAGGACTCACACGAAACACAAAGCTTGGATCAGTACTATGTTTTGCTCAAATGTATCTGCGAGTTTATGGCATAAAGGTCCTATCCCACAATGGGTCTATACGACACACGCGGCTTAGATCAAGTGCCTAATTGGTTATGTCAGAAAGCACTGCCTTTGTCAACATTTACTGACGTCCGTTTCACAAACGTGAGTCCATGGGGTGGCTCTCCACATTGGCATACGGTTTCCTGGTGGAGTCTCTGGAAGGTCGCGACGGTTCAAGTTTGGTGTATTCTCTCATCACATGATTGGCCGCTGCTCGCAAACTTTTTCCACCAGCCACACTATTGGTCATGGGGCTGTTTGTTGCAGGAAACGGACCGTTTGCAATCGGAATGCTGTTTTGTGATTCAGCGCGATGTATAGCAGCAGTTGCGACTTGCCTGTAATCATAAAGTTGATATAATCACTAAAACAGCTCATTCTTTGTCGCCTGGGACCTCAATTTGACTCCCCACAAGCGTAAATTACCTGTTTGGTCTTCTCTTTGACCAGGTAATACGAAAGTTAAAAGTGGTTATCAAAGATTTCTGATGTGTAAAATGAACATCAATACTACGTAAGATATAAGTATTTGTTACAAACTCTACTTATCTTTTTAAGAAAATTGATGAAATCTTTACAAAATTCTAGAGACTAGATTCACAAACGTCTTTTTGGCTTCAGCCACTGTTTTTTCGTAGTCATTGTTACTGCCGCTAGTTGTCGAGTTATTTCTGAGTTTAGCACCTCTGAATGTGCTCTCTGAATCTCCTAACTTTCAAAATGAAGTAAACTTAAAGACTGATGCTATTTAAAAATTAATTAGGTGATTTCAATTTTTAAAGTAAATATTTTCTCCCAAACCATTAATTTTATTGAACGATCTAATTGCTTCAATAGTTAAACTTCTGGATTTATTTCATGGCTAAAAGTCCAAAAATGACCTACCACGACCCATTTATCATCCTGTTGTACTTAATACTTTGAAAATGTTCTTCCGTTCTGCTTTCTAAATTACGTTTGGTTCTTCCAATGTAAACCAGATCGTAATCTAAACGATTAACTTGATTAAGTGCCATTACAAACAATTTTAAATCGTTTATTATTCAGGGCTTGTGAAAAAATTGTTTTATAATTGAATAATCCTTTGTTTTTCCACAAACATCATTTAGATGTTCTGATATTTTAATTTTTTAATATTGTTATTCATAAAATCCAGATTAGAACTATTAACTATATGAGTATTAAGAATGTGTATATATTCTCCATTAAATTCCTCTTATTCAGAGGTATATTTGTTCACCTATAAACCTCATAATAAAAAACAGCAAATTTATGTGAAAAAACTGTACGAGTCCCAGCGATAATTTCGATGTCAACGAAAAAACAGTGACTGAAGATGGAAAAAAAAAATTGGAAGCCACTCCCTTGAATTTTGTGAACTTTTCGTCAATTTTCTTAAAAAGATAAGTGTAGTTTCTTGCAAATGTATTTTATGTAGTATTAGTTGCCTCACTGATGTTAGCTCCTGTTTATACGTATTAGATTATCTCCTCATATGTAATTTATTTTTACATAGCTTTTACAATTTAAGAAAGCTTATTTTTCTATGTACTTTATATTACTCTAATTAATCGTTTCTATAAATAGTGTCATTACTCATTTTATTGAAAGTGCAAGTTGGACATTTACTGTGTTATTTATCTAGTGGCTTAATGCGTTTGTAGCTGCAGGGGTTAGCATTGATGAGTTACTTTTTTGACGTTAGAGCTATTTAAAGTCGGGTACCCTTTATAAACAGGAAGTACAGCAAAACCAGAGGATATTCTCACCTGTTGATGGTGTTGCCCTCGTTTTCCACACCGTGTAAGGTTGAGGCTGGGCTTGTGGTCTAGGGTACTGCTGCTGAGGTACGGTCATGCCACCTATTCTCTTGAGGTGTTCCGGTTGTTGCAGCACGATCCTGTTGAAGTTCTCCTGGACGTCGGAAATGTCACGTGTCACCATCCACGATAATCAGCCTGTTCCCACCGTCCAGCGTCTTCAGCATGGGTAGCGTCCTTTCTCGGAAGAGCTCGAGACATCGTCGGAAGGCTGCCACATTGTCGTCCAGACGACCACGTCCCAATTGTAGCTTGGAACAGTCGAGGAGAATCACCGACGGCTGCTGTTTGAACTGCGAACACGTATATACCTTGTGAAGTTTACCCTGCTATAGCAAATATTATAATTACACCAATATCGCAAATAAGGTGTTGACAATAGTAAAGCAAAGCCAGCTCCTATCACTTGGAGTAAACATTCTGATATGTCTGATTCGCTAATGTTATATAAGAATCCCTTCCTGCTCTATGAAAGCAAAGTAGTGCCATACTCTACATCAATCAATGACTATGCCATTCTAATTATAAAATGGTCTATATATGCTTCTTCATTCAACAAGTCAGTATCTGTCGTATTCTTCCCTGCACTTGAGCATCACCCTCAGATAGATTAGCTGACTGTTTCATTAAATACATAAATGCAATTATAGAAAATTTAGAATTAATGAAACAGTGCAGACTTTACCGTAACAGTGTTGCTACAAAAGGCATCTCTAAGAGTAAATTTTTGATATCATGACTACACTTATCACAGCTGTGACAAATAGTTAACTAATTTACACTAACTAGGTATCAACAATAGTATAAAATGTAATAAGAATCTTTTTGAATATTATTTATAATAACTATATTTTAATAAAGAAAGAAGCTGTATATAATTGGAGCACTTAGAAACGAAAACAACAACAACAACAATAATTAATCAGAATAATACTCATCCTTTTTAAATCAGTTGTTCTAGAAACATCGTTTGCAGAGAACCCAAAATAATCAGAAAGCTTGGCGTCACTCAGCAAAAACCATTTAAAAGTAAGATTCTTTTTTAAATTTTATGTCCTCCAACGTTAAGTCATATCGTGACGATAAATGGAATGGGCGAAATGATGATCAAATGGGCCCAGGGTCCATAGAGCTTAGAGTTATCCGACATTCATCTTTCAGTATATGGGAAACCCCGGAAAAGGCCTTATCCATGTAATTCACCCTGACCGAGATTCGAACTCGGGACCTCTTGAACGTGAAGCAGATACTCTACCACCACGCTACCAAGGCTGGCAAAATAGTAAGACGTGTTTTTGTGTCGGTCTGCGATCGTGCAGAAAAAGTTTAATTGTGAATGCATCTGTGTAGCAGAAGTGGCGTGTGCAAAAGATATAAATTACATCGGTGCAACATCAATTGTTTGTAAAAGAACAGCATCTACATTATTTAATACTGTAGCAGAATCTACTATTTGTTTTGTGGAATAATACCCACAATATTTCACCGAGAAAAATTTTTGTCTATTTTCCAATAATTGCAGTATCAAATTCCTGTGCTCTGCGACTGTGACCACAGGTAAGACTCATTGTTCCAGAGCTGCCGTAGAACTACAAGATTTCTACCTAAGGTAGACAAACTACCAAAGGAGAGAAACTAATCCACATCTCCCACCACACCTTTTGCGAGAAATTTTCTATTGCGAGATTAAGGCGTTGTATGAAATATTTCGTACTTAACTATAGCTTCTCCCCTCTAGAGAAAATAATTAAATTCCTGTAAGAGCGAAAGAAAATATTGTAGAGTAGTCAGCGTCTATCTTCTTAAGCCAGAGGTCCCGGGTTCGATTCTCGACTGGGGCGAGGAATTTTACTTTCACCAGAATAATTCATTATCCCGCATGGAGTCTGGAAATATGTATGTAAATGTGCATGTGTTTGAAGACTGAAATTACTAAAGCCTAACGTTAATAATAATCTGCAGTCATCGGGCTGTTTCACATATGAGAACCCAGTAATACCATGCAGGTTACTACAGGAAGTTTACACAAATCAAACAATAGAGAAAGAGATTATTAAGTATTCGAATTGAATTGGTTTGGTTTAACAATTAATTTCAAATGATAACATTGATGTCTATCCATGAAGAGCAAGCTTCTAAATTAGTAACTTAAAGGGAAAATGTGTTATATTTTTATTTACATATAGAAGTGTTCATCATTAAGGAATTGCGAAGATTTTGTCTATTATAAGATAGAGTCAAACTGAAAAATTCAATGTTACGGCCGGGATTTGAACCCCAGCTCTCCTTTTTACCATCCAATCACTCTTACC
This sequence comes from Mantis religiosa, assembly GCA_030765055.1. Taxonomy (NCBI): domain Eukaryota; kingdom Metazoa; phylum Arthropoda; class Insecta; order Mantodea; family Mantidae; genus Mantis; species Mantis religiosa. The sequence continues at coordinate 143,727,658 of CM060953.1, forward strand.
TTTTGAGCTATCATGACTGGATGGAAACAAGGAATGTAATATATTTCCCAATGTAAAGAAACTGCAGAAAACATTACCTTATATTTTTTGAGTAAAAACTATTGTATATAAAACAATTATAAAAAAGAGCCAAAGATAACCAAATTAAAGAGAAAGAAGGTAATAAGATAATAGTAAAGGTAATAAGCTGTAGGGACAGCATAATATGCATGGAGTTTTTAAAGCTAAGAAAGTGGTGTAGTTTTATCTAAAACTTTAAATTCGGTTTTCTCCACTTTCAATTTTTGAACACATTTGTACGTTCAAAATGCTCCACTTTCTGCACTTCTCAACAAATTTGTATTTCACTTTGCATACTTATACCTAAGTAAAGGTTTAATAAAATTTGGTGTTTTTGTTGATTTAAATTAAATAGTTAATTTATTATTGAATTTTAAATCTCGAAATTGCAAAGAGATTCTACAAATTTAATATATTCACACATAAAAACTTTTTTCTCTGAAAATACTTGATACACACTTTAAAGGTATAGCAACTTTTGTAACTGATGTACAGGGAAATCTTAATCTAAAATTTAAAGTTTCTAAAAGAAAAACTGTATGACTTGGGACTTTTCATATAACATACAAAAATCGTACTACAAAAAGCACTATATTTTATAAAACTTTTAAGATAGAAAGATGAATTTTGAGAGCATAGGTTCCCTATACCCAACCTAATGACAAAATTTCAAGCACTTCCGATGTAAACTCTGGATTTTAGCATTTTTCACACATGCCTCCCTTTAATACAAGAGAAAATAACACAGTTTACATAAAACACTTCTTATGCATTCACTTTTACACAAAACACAAATTATTCCCACGCGCATTACTTATAGGAGGAAATTTATTGATCTTCCGTCGTCCTGGATACCGTTATTTTCCTCACACTCTTAATTTCTTAACTTCGTAATTAATTTCGTTTGTTTTCAGTCATTGATTTTCACATCCACAATACAAATATTGTAACACTTTTTAACATTTTTAAATTTTTAACGTAACTTTAAAGTAACACAAATAATATCACAAAACATATAACCTATAATTATCCTTCAGGTTCAAATAAAAACTAGAGTTTCAAAAATATAGTAGAGGTTAGTTTGTGATGGACGGATATTTTTTAAGTGTTCGCGTAGCTTTCCTGGAAGACCCTGATCTTAAATACCAAGCTTTTTATTTAACTGGCTTTTTATTTTTGAGCTGTGTTGTTCAAAGTTACGCGGTTATTCAAGTGGTTAATGTGCATGAGGTAGTTCCCACTGGTGCAGTCCCGGACGATGAATGTGAATTTATAGTTTCCCAAGTCACTTCAAATTAATACCAAAATCTGAAATACCACAAAATATGGCTTTCTACACTCACTGTCTTTAATTCCATATTTGTTGTGCAAATTATAATGGGACATTATTGCATCATTATTCATAAACCCTTGAGTTTCAGGCTAATTATTGTTAAAGTGGTAATTTTGATCTAACGATTTGAACATATTTTGTTGTACTTACACAAGTAGCCCAAACAGTGAAAACCTCGATATGGATTTAGTTCATTTGAATTTATTGAAGTATTAAGGCTTACATACATTAGACTACTTACCAAAATTGGCCTCTCCACTATTCGGGAGGTGAACACCTCTTCCTAATCAATCATGACTATACGCTTTCTCTCCGCAAATCTACAAGCAACAGTGTGTGCTCCTTAACTGTTGAGGAAATTGCCGGAAACTTCTAGTCATGTCTTCATCTATGTTGAGAATTGGAGAAAGAGGTTGAGAGAATTCTAGAACCAAGGATGCGTGATTTTAAAATTAGATGACCTTCTGCGGCCATTTTTTACTCTCGATCTCAGCTGGTATCCCAAAGTTTCTTTCTATACCTTTAAATTCAACGCCAAATGCAAGTCACTTATCAGCTTTTGTTACCCATATGAATCGTTCGAGTTTTAGTGTTACTGCACCATTTCACGATGTATTCGTAGACTTATTTTCCTCCGAATTTGAACCTGGAGAAACACTCTTTTCTTTCTGCATCTCAGATTCTTGATTTGTAGCTTGGTCACCAATTTTCTGATAAATATCGTCTTCCTGTGATCTTTACTGCAAATCTTGGTTTCCGGCATCTAACAACAATTGTCGACAAATGCAAATCGCTAGACTAGTAACTCTTTAGAACAGTTGGTAACACATTGTGTAATGTATAGGACTTTCTTTGTTTTGTTTATTAATGAAAAAATATATGTGAGATGCGCAGGGGTTTGTCAATAACGGAGATTCTATCAGATACATTAATCTTCCGTGACTGCTCCTTTCCGAACTGCCACAGAGGATAGAATATACGTTGTTTTAGTGTTATCACATGCTTATCAAGGGCACAGTTACGTTCTAACTAGACCTCAAGTGTAATGCAAGTGCTTCAGATTGGTCCATGAAGGCTGCAAGAATGGAGGGGTGATGAACCGCACCTGTACACATGTGACAGAAACAAATCGTTTTTGCCCACATTGAGAATCCGGTTCTCTCCCTGGTACGGGACAAAACCTTATTTTGCAAAGTGTTTTGCTATCTTCATTAAACGGAATATAAAACAAAATAGTGATTTGTTCATATATGCGTTACCTATAAAATATTCAATTCTTCTCGTAAACATGGTTTCGGATCCCATTAAATAAATCAATCTTTTGTTGGTGTTTCCTTCGGGTCGCGGTCTTACTCCATTTTCCCTTAGCTCTAAAGCTTGATTTAAGTGTCATATGAATGTAGTTTCACGTGCTATCAATCCTGAGGAAGGCCACGGATTTAAGATGTCTATAAATTAGCGGTAGGATATTTTAATATTAACGTCCTCCATCATTAAGTCATATCGGACGATGAATGAAATTCGTGAAATGTTGCCCCTATGAGCCCAGGGTCCATAAGCTTAGAGTTACCAGACATTCATCTTTCAGGATAAAGAAAAACCTTGTCCAGGCAACTCATCCTGACCAAGAATCTAACTAGGGAACTCTTGAACGTGAGGCAGACTGGCTACCTTCTACTCTACGAGGAGGGCGTGGAGGGACGTTATTACCGGTAGATAGGCCATGAAACCACAACTTACAATTAACATCTAGAACATGTCT